>PVHX01007246.1:0-52608 GCA_004024805.1 Geosciurus inauris | reverse complement strand
GATGCCAACTCTTTAGATATTATGTAGCTCATATTTTTCCCTGCATGGCTTTTGGTACAACCAAATATTTCTTCATATGGATTCATAGATGTTTCATATTTTTACATAGTCATATCTGTCTTCACTCTCTGTAGTTTGGGGAGTAGGTGTCTTCTATAGCAAGATTTTTCCTAATGCAATTATGACCAAGATATTATTTTGCATTTACTCTAATTTGTATAGTTTTCTTTTAATTAATTGACATATTGTCATTCCAGATTGGACTATGGAACCAAACTAGATTTTTATTTAAAATACCCCATAGAGATTTTGATTGTGCTTAGAGTGAATATATGGATTAATTTCAGAGGAACTCTGATTGTTACAATATTGAAATGTTTAATAAATTTGTTTCTTTTAATATTTTCATTCAGAAACATGTCTCTTGATTTATATTTATATTATTCTTTCAATTCTTATTTGACACAATAACTGCATATTTATGAGATACAGTGTGATATATAAATACATTTATACAGTGTGTAATGATCAATTCAGGGTATTTGGTATATCTATCTCCTCAAATATTGATCATTTCTTTGTGTTGAGTACATTCAAAAGCCTTGCTATTAGCTATTTTGAAATATACAGTTAAATATTGTCAACCATAGTTCCTCTGTTGTGCTAGAGAAATTAGAAGTTATTTTTCCTATCCAATTGCACTTCTGTAACCATCAATCATTCTCTCTCATTTCCACCTCCACCCTCCCATCTTTCTCAGCCCCCGATAACCACTTTTCTGTTCCCTACTTTTTATGAGATCAACTTCTTTAGCTTCCACATCTAATTGAGAACATGTGATATCTGCTTTTCTCTGATTTATTTCATTTAATGTTATGCACTCCAATTCCAGCCATGTTACTACAAATAACAGAGTTTCATTCTTTTATTATTTATGATATTATATTGTGCATATATATCACAATTTATTCATCTGTCCACAGATGTCTAAGTTGATTGTGAAGATCAGCTATTTGTGAATAATGCTGCAATAAACATAGAAGTGCAAAAGTCTCTTAAATTTACTTATATGCTTTTCAATGGATATATAACCAGTAGTGGAATTTCTGGATAACATAGTAGTTCTATGTTCAGTATTTTGAAAAATTTCCATACCATTTTTTTATAATGACTGTACTAATTTACACTCTTACTGAAGTTCCCCTTTCTTCACTTCCTCACCAGCATTTTTTTTTTCATTTTTGAAAATAGCCATTTATATAGGGGAGAAATAGCATTCCATAGTGGTTTTGATTTGCATTTCTCGTGATGATCAGTGATGTTGAATATTTTCTCATACTTGTTGGTATTTGTTTCTCTTCTTTGGAGAATATCTAGTCAGATAATTTGCCCATTTTAATGGGGTTTTTGCTATTTTTTTCTAGAGTTGAGTCCCTTATGTATTCTAAGTTTTAATCCCTTGTGAAATAGATAATTGGTTGGCTCTTAAACCTTGATTGAATTGATTCCTTTGCTGTGCAGAAACTTTTATCCAATCCCATTTGTAAATTGTGCTATTGTTGCCTCTGCTTTTGGCATCATATCAAATTGTCTTAGATCAATATCTTCAAACAGTCCTTCTATGTTTCCTACTAGTTTCATACCTGTGGGTTTCATATATAAGTATTTTATTCATTATTCACTTTGACTTGATTTTTGTATGTGCTAAGAAATAGGAGTCTATTTTCATTCTTCTACATATGGGTACAGCTTTCCCAGCATCATTTCCTAAAAAGATTATTTTTTTCTCCAATGTGTATTTTTAGTGCCTCTGTCAAAAATCATTTGATTATAAATTAAATGTCCATTTATTAAGTCATCTTTTTAATCTATCAGGAAAACGTTCTAGCTTTATCATTTCAAGTTTATTTTTTCTTTGTAGGTTTTAGTCTAGATATTTTGTACATTGTGTGAAAAAATTTATTCTCATTTTTTAAAAATGATAATAAATAATAGATCCAAAAATATTTATATTTGTGTGTTGTCTTTACAATTAGCTACATTAGTAAACTGTTCTGTTTTTAAGTTATTTTTCCATTGATTTTCATGTTTTTCAAATTCTAAATACAAATACAATTTTGTCTCTTCATCTCTTACTATTAATACCCCTCTTTTTTATGGTCTTTTTTTTTTTTTGGTAAAATGTTTCATATGATGTTGAAAATTTGGAAAAATAGCAGGTATCTTGTTTTTTTACTGACTGTATTGGAAATCTGTCCAGTATTCATTATTATGTGTCATTTTTGCCATGATGTCCTACCATGTGTCATTCTGGGAGTATCCAATTATCTCATGTATAATAATGGTGATCAGAAATAATTGCAAATATCAGATGATGCTGGAATCTATTGAAAGAATTCCATCATGTGGTTTTCCTTCCTAGTCTGAAAATCTAGCTTTCCTTGTATTTGATCATTCACATGTTGTCTTGTGTCTTCACTAGAAGCCACTGGTCCTTATTATTTTAGACCTCTCCTTTAAGCTACTGGGTTTTCTTACATGAATCAGTGGTTAATGATATTATTATTATTATTATTATTATTATTGTTATTATTATTAATTATTTCATTCTATGCATTTGTGAAGTAAAATTTCATATGCAAGGCTGCTTCTTTCTGACAGTGAGATATCAGGAGTAAGGAACACCCAGCTTTCTTGGTGAGAGGGCACAGTGTGGGAAGAGGTGTCTCTAGACCCTCTGTCTTTTCTACATATAAGTTGAGAGAACACGACTAAGCCACAGGAAAGGACAGAAGTTCAGGACTCCAGTGCAGCTTCCCTGCCAGACAACAAGGCTTCTCTGAGATCTGCACTCCCAGAGCCAAGCATGTACTCCTAAGACGGAAGGAATACAATCTCATTAACTCCCTGGGATTACAAGTGAATAGTAGAAACATTTTTATCTTCAACTCAGTTTCTGTCAAACAAGTAGGGCTTCAGTCTTTGGGTCCTGCATGCTTTCAAAACTGCAAACAATGATAGACAAAAGAGCTCCACTCCATGCTAGCATTAAATCCTGAAGATATGCTGAATCCCTTTCTGGGATATATGTGTATGTGTTTCGGGGGATCAAACCCTAAGCCTTGCATATACTAGACAAGCACTCTACCACTAACCCAGCCCTGATTTTTTTAATACTTGCACAGGAACTTTCAATGTTTCAGTTCCTTCAATTGCAAATAGGGATAACTACATCATGGATTGTCATGAGGACTCAACAAGTAATATATGTAAAGTACTTAAGACAGCTTTTGACATCTCTAAGTAGGTTACTCAACTGCAAACAGATAAAATTACACCTCTACACTTGAAGCTGAATATGGGTGCCGAAGGTGCCTATGTGCCTTAATGACACTGCATTATCTTATGAATTGAGGGGGGATTCCATCAACCATCAGTTATGGTATCAGAACAGAGGGTAGAAAGGGAGTGAAGCTGGTGCGATTAACTCTCCAGCTCCTTCACCAATGAGCTTGTCATTCTTCCACCCAAAGCCACAGCTCCCATAGTGAGGCCATCTTTTACTGTTCCACATGCACCTGTCTATGAGTCAAAGTGTCTCCCTGATATTCCTACTACAGGAGTGATGCAATAGCTCAAACTGGCTTCCTTAACCCCTGCCCACACTTCTCTAATAGATTTTCAATATAGTCTCTTCAATTACCATATTTGAGTAGTCCATCATTTCCTGCCTGATCTCAGACTGACAGGACACAGATACAGAGAAGTTTTGTACCTTATCCCAGTCCCCTAGGCTCAATTATATTGTTTCATGGGGACCTGTATTAAGAACAGGTGAGATGAGAATGTTGGGATGCAGAAGCCATACAGCAAACTGAAAGAACCAAGTTCAGAACCTTCATCGCCGTGAGAAACTGCTGTTGGCAACATAGAGGAAGATACCAAGAAATAACTTGTTGGTCTGAAGCTTCTGACAATTCTATTCTAACAAAGCAAGTGGAAAAAACAAGAAGTTATTAAAAGATGAATAATCTCCTGAAAGAGTTAGGACCATTGCTAAAGTAAACACACCACATAACTCCTTAGTTGTGAAATACCCTAACTTTATAACTTGAATTTTTCATCCAAGAATTTCAGAGCAATTTTCAAGGTAAAGGACAAGAATATTAATTCTAAACCTTCTCTTTATGTGTCTACAGAGACTGTCTTATACTTTAAGTGAATTTTTAAATCATTGTTTTAATGTCTGCTATGGAAGATATCATAGTTGTCAGTTTCATTCGTTATCATTTGTCTTTTTAAATACCATGAATAAAAATTACCAAGTTTCTCAATTCCTTAGTAAAATTGCATCTAGTTTACAATGTATGCTTGCCAGCAACCAAAATAAGGAAAAGTAGTTAATACATCATGAGGCATCCTAAGTGCTATATTTCTGAATAAGCTAGCAATATTTTTAAGAACTTGGTTTAGTACAAAGATCTCTCAATGGAAAGATAAAATAATAAATAATGATCTAAGTTGTTATGCTAGCAGTTTAGAGTTTTTGAAAGTGTTGCTTGAAATCCTTTTAATGATTCACAATAAACCAAAAATGAAAGGTCAAGTAGAGCTGTCCTAATAGTACATAAACAGCTTCATTAAAGATTTTAAAGCATCTAGTTTCCTTTAACAGTTTAGAAGTCTAAGGATTTTAAGCACTACTGACCTTAAAATAAGACTTTTTAATACCAAAATATATAACATTGTACAAGTTTATGTTCCAGAACCTAGAATATAGACATCACCTCCTATTGTGTTACATTTTATATTGCTAATAAAGTTTTCAAAGTCACTTGGAGTTTTGGCAAAAGATTATTTCTAGACATGTATCTCTTTTATCAGCTTTACTGAAGTAAAACTGACAAATAAAATTGTATATATTTAAAGAGTATAATGTTATATTTGAGATGGGTTTACACAGGACTACACTGTAAAATGATGACCACAATCAAGAAAATAACACATCTGTCACCTCACATCATTGCTGTTGTTTTGGGGAGACCACTTAAGATCTACTTGTGTAGCAATTTTCAAATATACCATTCATTGTTATTAACCCAAGACACTCCAGAACTGCAGACCTGAAACTTTGTATCCTTGGACCAACATTGCCTCAGTCTTCCCCAACATCTCAGGCCTTCACCACACCACTCAACTCTTTTTCCAAGAGCTCTTTTTTTTTAAGAAGCCACATGTAAGAGAGATGCTGTGTTATTTATCTTATCATGCCTGACTTATTTCACTTAGAGTAGTTCCCTTTAGATTCCTTCATGTTGTCACAAATGGAGAAGTTTCTTCCTGTTTTAAGAATAAATGTGCCAGGCGCCGTGGCACTTGCCTATAATCCCAGCACTTAGGGAGGCTGAGACAGGAGAATCGCGAGTTCAAAGCCAGCCTCAGCAATGGCGAGGCACTAAGCAACTCAGTGAGATCCTGTCTCTACATAAAACACAAAATAGGGCTGGGGATGTGGCTCAGTGGTCGAGTGCCCCTGAGTTCAATCTCTAGTACTAAAAAGAAAAAAAGAATAAATGTGGTGTGTGTGTTTGTGGATGTGTGTTCTCAGTACACTCATCTGTTAATGGACACAGATTGATCCTTTTATCTTGGGTATTGTGAATCATACTGCAATGAGCATAGCAGCACAGACATCTCTTTGACATCTGGCATTCATTTATTTTAGAGATAAATATACTCCCAAAAAGGATTGCTGGATCCAGCAGTAGTTCCCTTTTTAAATTTTTTGAGGAACCTCCATACTGTTTTCTGGAATGGTTACTGATTTACATTTTCACTAATGGTATCCCAGGGTATGTTTTTCTCCACATCCTCAACTAATGTATCTTTTGTCTTTTTGATTATATCCCTTATAATAAGTATGAGATTAGTGAAAAAGTCGGTGAGAAAGATGAGTTCTGGGTATATTTCTGAACACTCATTATGTGCCAGGAACTTTGCTAGTCTTGAAAAAGATATGATCTCTATTCACAGCCCAACAGACATGGAGACCTGTTAGCAAACTTTCAAGTCAAGAGGAAGACTGCTGAGGAACCACATGGGGAACTCCATGTATAATCTCAGATCTGTGCCCGCCTTAAAGAGGCAGGAAAGAATTTATGGAAGAGAAAGGAGTACAACCATGTAAAGAGTGACCATGAATTTGCCAAGAACATGAGTAGAGAAAGGTGTTCAAGCAGGTTTTGTCTACTTTTATTATTTCATTTCCAAAAAGTTTATCTTAAGCCCAAATTGATCTCCTACATCAACATTCTTATATCAAAGTTGATAACAAGTCGCCCTCATTTGGTTGTCCCATTACAACCTGAAAGTTATATCTACTCTCACCTCTATCCAACCCCTCGACAACCTGTTCCTTCTCATGTGTTTCCCATATCTGTTAATGATATCATTTTCTGCTCCATTGGTCAGACAATGGAGTTAGTGTTAGTTTAGAATCTCCATTTTCTTTCATATCTCACATTTAATAAGTCACCAAGTTTAGCTAATTCTAGTTTTGTTATTTCTCTTAAGCCATTTGGTTTTATTCTATATATCTATTCTTTGGCCCAATTCTTCACATATCCTCCCTTAAAATATTATAATAATATCTTCATTGGCTATTCAGGCACCACTGGGTTCCTACAATATTATTCTCCCAAATTCTACCAAAGTTAACCATCTTTGTCAGTTTGGACCACAGTAACAAAATCTCATAAGTGCATGGAATATCAACAGAAATTCATTCCTTCTTGTTGTAGAGGCTGTAAGTCTGAGATCAGGGTGGCAGGATGCTTGGGTTCTAGGAAGGGCTCTCTTCCAGGCTTCAGAATGCCAACCTCAAATACAAATCTTCACAAGGCAGAAAAGGAGTGAGCTTTATGGGAACAACTGGTCTCTTCTTATAGGGCTTCTAGGGCCAATCATGAGATCTTCGTCCTTGTGACTTAATTACTTCCCTAAAATCCCACTTCTGGATACCGTCAGACTGGGACTCAATTCTAGTGTAAGAATATTAGGGAAGCCTATGAAGTCCATGATATTACCTTTCTGAAAAAATACATTTGATGATATTGTTTCCCTGTTTGAAGTTTTTTGATGGATTCTCTTTGTTGCTGGAAGCACGGCATAAAAATAACCTACATAACACAGATTCCCTCACTTTCCAATCTCATTTCCATTTCTATACCTCACTACTACACACTCTGCACTAGCCACCATGCCTTCCAACCACCATGCCTTCTCCATGCTTGCATCTTCACAGATAGTCTACGTATGTTTGACCTGCATTCAAATCTTTCCCCATCCTTTAACTACTTTCTGTTTGCCCATCAAAACTAATCAGGTGCCTTTTCTCCCAGGGAGACTCCTCCAAACCATATCCACAATTCACATTCTACTCTCTTAGATCTTCTCTCCGTACTTCCTAAGCAACTTTTGGTTGCCACATATCATTCTAACTGTATGTTTATAAGTCTCTGTATATCTCCAGACTAAAAGCTCTAATGAACATCTGGAAGATTTCAGAGGCACATGTATTATCTACATAAACTTGTTGTATATAATTCTTCACAATCTATATGCTCTTATTATTACATAAAAATATGTTCTGTTTTCTCAGAGAATTGAAACGGGAAATCATTTTTTTAGAAATTTTCATTTAAGGGCAACCATTTGTTGGTGGTGGGTTTTTTTTTGTTTTTATTTTTGTTTTGTGTGTGTGTGTGTGTGTGAGTGTTGTACGAGGAATTTAACCCAAGGGCACTTTACAACTGAGCCATCACACTTTTTTTTTATATATATATTTTATTTAGAGACAGGGTCTCGTTGAGTTGCTGAGGCTAGCTTTGAACTTGGAATCCTCCTGCCTCAGTCAGTCTCCCAAGCTTCTGGAATTAGAGGCCTGTGCTACCAAGCCTGGCTGGCAGCCAGACTTTTGTTCAACCTAGCAGCCAAATATTCCTTAAAAGTGTTCTTTGGGAAATAAGAGACATACAAAAGTTGGAAAAATAACAATACTTTTTAAAATCAGATGTTTATTCAACAAAAATATGCAATTGTTCTGCAAATAGGTATTACATATTTATACATCAGTTAGTCTAAAATTGCAAGCTAATAATTTTTCACACCAAACTCTATGCATTTATATCGGTTCATATTATAATATTTAAGACTGAGAGACAAATTACCTGAGTGTGAATTAGCATGATTTCACTTCCTAGTTGAGTAAAACTGTACCTTAGAATTTTTTTCTTTCTTTCTTTCTTTGGTACCGGGGATTGAACTCAGGATTACTTGACCCCTGAGCCACATCCCCAGCCCTATTTTGTGTTTCACTTAGAGACAGGGTCTCACTGAGTTGCTTAGTTCCTCGCCATTGCTGAGGCTTGCTTTGAACTTGCGATTCTCCTGTCTCAGATTCCCAGAGTGCTAGGATTACAGGCGTGCGCCACCACACTTGGCTGTACCTTAGTTTTATCATCTATAAAGTTACGGGGGAAGAACATGAATAATTAATTTAGGGTAATATATCATGGTTTATTAGAGATTTCAAACTTTATTCCCACTTTTAAATCTCATTCAAAGCAGCTTTATGAGGTTGACATTAATATGCTTTTAAAAGGTGGTCACCTAAAATACAAGGATACACATAAAGTTCTCAGAATGCTGACATGCATGTCATCATATGTTTTCAATAAACATTGATCATTATTAGTAGTATTATTTGATGAAGGATTTCCATTGGGTACTGCCTCTTTGGAACACATAATACATGAAAAATCCACAATTCAGCAGTTGTTCTCTTCTCCATACAACTGGAAAGGAACCATATTGAGTCCCCGGTGATGCACAAACTCTACCACTTTGGCAAAGAATAAGCAGAATAGTACATTTTGCAGGTGCACAAAATGAGGAAGTGGGTGAAGAAATGAGTGAGCAAGTGAGAACATTCATCACATTGCTCTGTGAGCAAACACTGGCCGTATGCTGATTTTTCTGACAGAAAACTCTAACTCCAGATGATTTGGTTAAAAACTAGACACCTGTCTAGAATCAGAATATCTCTAGGGAAAGAAAGTGAATTAGTGGTTGCCTGGGGCAGAAGCAAGGGGCAGGCAGCCAGGATAACAGGGAGTGACTGCTAATGGGGACAGAATTCTTTTAGGAGTGAGAAAAAATGTTCTAAAATTAGGTTATAGCCAGGGTGGCACAACTCTGAATATATTAAAAACCACTGAGTTACACTCATTAAATAGTGGACTTCATGATACGTAAATTACACACACCAATAATGCTATTATTTAGAAGAAATAAAGAAAAAAAAATTTGGACATCTAGTGTACATGCTTTTTTTATATTTATTTATTTTTTTAGTTGTAGGTGGACAGAATATCTTTATTTTATTTTTATGTGGTGCTGAGGATCGAACCCAGTGCCTCACACATGCTCGGCAAGCATGCTACCACTGCGCCACAACCCCAGCCCAAGTGTACATGCTTTTTTGAATGAGTGATTTAATCAATTTGAGAAAACAATTGAAGTCGAAACACATCATGCTGTTTTCCAGATATAAGCAAACTGCTCTTAAAACTGTTTTACATTTTGCCTTCTGGCTCTTTGAAAGCCACTTTAAAAATACTTAACATTCTATGCTTATTTTTAGGAACTGTGTAGACAGCATTTAGATATGCTAATTGTACTTGGTTGCCATCTAGTGGCAGCAAATGTGACTACTTTATTTTAAATACCTGTAACCACATGAGTACAGGCATCTCAAGTCATATTACAGATTTTAAAACCCTTCAGTAGCTCCACAGCCTGAAGTAGGAGGATCATAAGTTCAAATCCAGCCTCAGCAACTTAATGAGGCCCTATGCAACTTAGCAAGACCCTGTCTCAAAATAAAAATAAAATAAAATAAAAAGGTCTGGGAATGTGGCTCAGTGGTTAAGCACCCTTAGGTTCAATCCCTGGTACCCTCTCCCCACAAAAAAAGCCCTTCATATAGTCTACCTCACTCAGCTTTTGCAATAGTGCTAAGAGCCTCGTATTGTGGTTAAACAAATGGTGGAAAATAATACATGTATGATAGCTATTGATTGTTTTGTATCCCTAAGTGTCTGCCTGCCTCTTTTATCCCCCTGAGGGATATGATAATCATCAAATGCTGCCTTTCTGGTCACATGAGTCAATTTACCCTGACTGGCTTGGTCCTGTGCCTCATATGAACATCAGGAGCTGTCTGTCCACTCAAACTGCTGCTCTGGTCAGAGGCCACCAGAGAATATGAAATAGAGGTAATGAAAAGATGAATCTTTCCCCCTTTGCTGTTAAGCTGGAAGCAGGTCAGTTCAGAAGTGCCCGTGATCATGTGTCATGTTATATGGTAAAATTAGTGTTAGACATAAAGCAACTATACAGAGAAAAATCACAGAAAAAGGCAGAGTACAGGCACACACAATGCAGTTTAAATCCTATAGTCACCCCTAAGATGACCTCTGAACTTATCTTTTTCATACTGTAGAATCTGAGCCAATACATGAATCTCTTTCCCCTACGATTCAATAACTGAGGTTTCCATAACTCATATCAGACAATTCCTTCAAATACAGTGAGGAAAGAAATCAATGTGTTGTCTGAGCTGACACATTAACAAGCAAGGTTTGCGATGGGCACCTACGCGCGACTTTTCTGATGACAAATTTTGTGCTGTTCATACTAAACCCCAGGCTCTTAGGAGTATACAAAGACCTTCTGAAGAAGTTATTATTTAGCTTTTTAATATGAATTCCAGTTGTGTACTATTGAGGAGTGGCCTCTGATTGCAAAACTTCATTTTTATTCTGGCATTGATTTTATTTTACCTTGGCATCAGCAGATACTCTTAATAAAATTGGATGGTTTGTTTTAATTCTCAAACACCAATTTGAAGTTTTCTGCATGAGCTCTATATATACGAAGCCATTCCTTCTGACTTAAAGGAGGGTTGTTTATCCAAGGTAGGGAAACACTTGCAGACCTGTGCTGCCAACTCAGAAGGGAGGTCTTACAAAGATCCCACAAGTGCACTTAATGCAAACTGTGCCACCAAGGTAGCTCTAAATCCTCATTCCAAGAAGCTTAGCTAAATCAAACAATTATTCCGGATAAACATGCCATTTGCCAGCTTCCCATATTCTGCACATATATTTGTCTACATTTTGGCTATGATACTTCCCAAATAATAGGGACATTAAATGTAGCCTCTGTGGTATTTTAACATTTCTCAAATCAAACTTTCCATGCAGCCTTTAGCCGGCCTGTGACACTCACTGAAACATTGTTACTGAAATAGAGATTAGAGGATAGTGAGATATTGATTCTCAAAGAAAACAAACTATTGGAACTAAGAAAATGCCTACAAACCATTACAAGCCCTGAGCAATCCAGACTATGCCCCTTGGCCTATGACCTTGCCCTATTCAAAGTAACAAGGGAAACTGGAAGTACTAAAAATTAAATAAATTAATAAAATTGCTCTACTCCCTTCTCACTCCATCTCCAGTCCAGCCCCTAACTATTGCCCTCTATAAATATGGAAACCCCAAATGGAGGAGGAGTCTCTACACATTTTCTCTTGGATGTGTATTACTTGCATTACCTCCCAGTAAGTCTCTTTCTTGGGATTGACCTCATTGTCCCTTGAACATGTATCTACTTTCCTAAATAAATATCTATCTATGTAACTGATGCATGCTTAAATATTTTCCATCATGTATGCCAAGAATCTCACTGGTCCTGTTTGCCCTCACTCCTGGAACTCTTCAGACCCTTCCTCAGACATACCTCTCCTCCTGTGACACTACTACATGTCAAAGCCATTGGGCAACAATCCAACAAGCACCCAAAGTGGATTTTGAAGTCAAAGTTCAAGGTCAGCAATGTTGTTTACGTTGTTATTTAGAACATGTCATGATAAAATGTTGACATGTTAATTTTCAGGAAAACTCCCATGAGGAATTTTGGAAGCTGTCACCTTTAAATTACAAACTTTCTCTGCATTGTGGATATCACAACGTTATGAGCCAGGCTATATGAGCAATGACCAAGCAGACTCCATTTTACCCTGAGATTCTATGTCATGTGATAAATATTTCTCCCATGAGAAAATTCTACCTCTGCCATCCTGATCTAGCTTAGCACACACTGCTTAGAAATGCAACTGTTTCTGTTCTTCTTATATAATGTAAAATTGTTCTCTTTTTGGTTCCCATTTTTCTTGGACAATGTACCCTGTCAGAGAATGATTGTCTAGACATTAGTGACCATTCTCTAATTTGTACTTAACTAGGGTCATTTTGACCCACTTCTTGTTTTGCTTATGATTTTAGATCTCATGACTTTTGTTTATGGTTTTGAATTACAGCAACAGCCACTTATGATCAATGTGGTTTTGAACTACAAAGGTGTACTCTAACCCTTGGAGAGGCTCAAAGGGTGGAGACTTGAAGCCTGCTCTCCGGCTTGCCAGCTGGTGAATAAAGATGGTTCTGTCTCCTGCTTTAAGAGTGACTCCGTGATTTATTATAATGTTGCCATAACAACCTGAACAATATGAAGAGTCAAGGGCCCATCTTGTGAAAAGAATAAGACAGAGTTTTCTCTAAACTCATATTCCAATTGTATTAAATAAATCCTGAATACCTAGAACTTGAACACGTAGTTATATATATTTTTTAAAAATTTTTAGTTACACATGGACACAGTGTCTTTATTTTTGTTTTACTTATTTTTATGCGGTGCTGAGGATAGAACCCAATGCCTCACACATGCGAGGCAAGCGCTCTGCCACTGAGCCACAACCTCAGTCCCTGTATTTTTGATGAATTCCACTTGTCTTAAATATGACATGGTGATATTAATAATTAATCTATATGTATGTCTTTATGTCATTAACACATTGCCTCAACTATGGTGACTCTGTAGTTTTGAATTGGGGAAGTATATGTCTTCTAACATCATTCTTCTTTTTTAAGTCATTTTGGCCACTCTAGGTCTTTTGCATTTTTAAATAAATGATAACCAGCTTGTTGAGAAGGGATTTCAGTGGAGATTGTGTTAAATCTATAGACCAACTTGAGGGAATATTACCATCTTGATATGAAATAATCATGTTAAATTAATAATACATTGTTGAACATTAATGTTAATTGATTGAAATCAACTTCAATGACAGATTTCATTGCCATAAAATCTGTAAGTATAAATATATGTAGATGATTTAGTAATTCACTCAAGTTACTTTTGCTGTTACAACATGCTGTGGCTTGCTGAGACAGAGAGAAAACTCAGGTTGTATTAGGCTTTAGTAATAGAAAAAAAATTATGCCTAAGAATGTTCTTAAAAAATAGAGTCTCCAGTGGTTTAGTACCCCTGGGTTCAATCCCTGGTACCAAAAAAAAAAAAAAAATAGAGTCTCCTGGGTGGGATTGTGGCTTGGTGGTACAGCACTTGCCTGGCATGTGTGGGGCACTGAGTTCAATCCTCAGCACTGCATATAAATAAAAATAAAAGTTCATTGACAACTAAAAAAAATTAAAAAAAAAAAGAGTCTTCCGGAAAAAAGAATAAAACCCTGGAGGAGGTATTATTTATATCAGTTTAGTTCATTAAGTATACTGTCAGAGACTGAGAACATTTTCTCTATTTATACACCATCACCCTAGAACTTTAGCTTAGACATTTATTTGTTCTCTGCCAGTTACCAGATGAAAGCAAAAAAAAAAAAAAAAAAAAAAAAAAGCTCTCTATTTATAAAAGAAAACCCTCCCCTGAGATTTCCACCTCATCCCATTGTCCAGAACTGAATCAAATAGACACTCTTAAGTGTGAAGTAGATCAACAATTTTAGGTTTTACAGTTTTTATCTGCAATAGTTGAAATAGAGGAGAAGGAGGTTGTAGCTGAAAGTTGATTCAGCCAATCCAGAGTGACCACCAAACTCACTCCTTAATATATCTACTGAACATAATAATTTATTTCTCTTTATTCCAAGTTTTCCATTCTTTTTTTTGTTGTTGTCTTTTTGTTTTTTTGGTACTGGGGATTGAACTCAGGGGCACTCGACCACTGAGCCACATCCCCAGCCCTATTTTGTGTTTTATGTAGAGAAGGGTCTCCCTGAGGTGCTTAGTGCCTCGCCATTGCTGAGGCTGGCTTTGAACCCGCAATTCTCCTGTCTCAGCCTCCCTAAGTGCTGGGATTATAGGCTTGAGCCACCGCGCCCGGCTTCCAAGTCTTCCATTCTTTAAAAAAAAAAAGATAAAACTGGGGCTGGGGTTGTGGCACAGTGGTAGAGTGCCCGCCTAGCACGCCTGAGGCACTGGGTTCGATCCTCAGCACCACATAAAAATAAAATAAAGACATTCTGTCCACGTACAACTAAAAAATAAAAAATTAAAAAATTAAAAAAAGATAAAACTGCCAAGCACAGTAGCACACATCTGTAATCCCAGCAACTCGGGAGGCTAAGGCAGGAAGATCACAAGTTTGAGGCCAGCCTTAGTAACTAAGTGAGACCCTGTCTCAAAGCAAAAAATAAAAAGAATGGGAGATGTAATTCAGTCTTAAAGCATGCCTGGGGGGGGGGGTAGTAAGTCTGTGACATAGCTGGCAAAAGAGGAAGAGGGAAGAAGGGGAGGAGAAGGAGAAGAAAGGAAGGTCCATTAGCACATCTGATGGGGTTGGTGGTCTGAAGGACAATAGGGAGTGGAGGAGATTGGCTGAGTCACAAATGAAAGTATTAAAAACAACAGCCCAACACCAACAAAGGATAGAGCTGCTGTAGCGATAAGAGCCACTCTTCAAAAAGAGCTCATAAGACTTCAGAACTTTAAGTAGTGGGTAAGCAGTGTGAGGGAAGTGGCCGTTAAGGTAGGTACAGGGGTGGCTTACAGACCTGCACAAACCTACTCCAGCAGCAGACCTCCTCTTTGCTGATTTGCACATAAAATGGTGGCTACAGAATTGGTCCTCTAAATAAAGCACTGAGAGTTATGTCTTTGAGCAAAATAAAAGGCCATGGAAGGATGAAGCATCCTGAGAGGGGTCTGGGAGTGGGAAGAGAGATATAATAGAAAATCCTGTAACTCTAAAAGAATATAAAGGGGGAAAGGTTACAACCTTGACTATCAGTGAAACATGCTAAAGTTCGCACAAGTTTCCTTTTCTTGGTGATTGCCTGCTTCTCCAACTTTCTCTCCCTCATCTCACTGGAGCATCATCAGGGAAACCCTCACCATTGAGCTCCTCAGTCCAGGAGCTGCAGAGAGAGTAAGTAGCCAGTGCTCCTTCAAGGGGCTTAACTGAGGACAGCACTCTGCAAGGGGAGTCCAGTTGGAGGAACCTCCCAGGACACAGAAAACAGAAACAGCAAACCAGAGGAAGGTTAGGAGCCACAGAAAAAAGACAGAACAGACTGATAATCATGTAACAAAAGTCCCAGAAAAGAACAGAAATATAGTGTGGGTTGACCAACAACTATCAACTATTGTGATTAAAACAATAACTTGATGAAGAAGAATTTCTTTAAATGAAAACAAAACAAATCTTGAGATTAAAGTGAATTTCAAGACCCTTATCAAATATAGATTGCTCAAGTAGGAAAAAAAATCAGAACTCTTAGCTTCAAATTTGTCAATTAAAAATCAAATTGCTGACCAACAGGGACTTCTTTAATTCTAAAGAAAAGAGTTATTAGAAATAGACTGTTTTTAACCTCAAAATTATTACTTACATAAAAAGCAAAGGTATCATAGAACATATAGGGCTTCAACATTTTATCCACAGATTTTTTTGAAAAAAATTATCAAAAATACAGTGTAGCAAAATGAAACTCAAATGTAAGAAGGCAGAAGAACCAGGATTTAAGAAACAAGTCAATAAAGAGTCAGACTAATTATACAATCTTACAGTGTGTTTGTAGTGTGTGTGAAGATCAGTAATTATTCCAGCAGGATTACTTTCTGATGCAAAAATGAAGTGTTTGTAACTAGAATCTCATATGTTTAACAAAAGTGGGATTAAGGGAAGCTGGGGTGGAATGACATTTACATATCTGTTTGTCCTAAGCAGAGAGTTATGTGTACTTCTTACTTTATTACGATGTTTGAAAATAATAAAATGTGTTCAGTTAGACACTAATTACAACCATTATATCAATAAAAACATGATTTAGTGCATTCAACCACTAGAGGAAAATAAAGGAGCAAAATCTCTTTCATGCTTCTACCTGACAATTACATATCTTTACTATGTTCCAAACACTGCTCATTTAATAGTCTTAAGTCTGTAGGAAGTATTTACTATTAGTATCTCATTTCATAGAGGAAAGCCTATAATTCATGACAAATTAAAAAAATAAAATAATCGAAAAGATAAAGATAAAAAATATGAGTATTCAAAAGATTTGGGAATGGTTCAACTCCTACCTCAAGAAAAAAAGATATTCATGCCAGGTATGATGGCTCACACCTGTAATCCCAGAGACTCAGGAGGCTGATGCAGGAGGATCTCAAGTTCAAAGCCAGCCCTAGCAACTTGGAGAGACCCTATCTCAAAATAAAAAAAATTAAAAGGGCTGGGATTTAGCTCAGTGGTTAAGTGCCCTGGGTTCAATTCCTAGTACCAAAAAGAAAGAAGGAAAAAGATAAAAGTCACTCTTACAGTGAGTCAAATAAATAGCCACATAGTAATTATAGAATGAAACATTTAAGTAATGATGCTGGAATACTGAACCTGAACAAGGAACAAAACAAACATGCAGAAGAAAACTGTAAGACAGTCATTGATAATATGTAAATCTGAGGACACAGAGTTCAAGGTAAAAGGGCTGGGGTTGTGGCTCAGTGGTAAAGTGCTTGCCTAGCATGTGTGAGGCACTGGGTTCGCTATGCAACACCCACATATAAATAAATAAACAAAATAAATGCATTGTGTCCATCTACAGCTAAAAAAAATTTTTTTAAAAAATTCAAGGTAAAATATTTTACACAAAATTAAAATGAATAACATCTTGGTCAACCAATATGTTGTAATCCATTTGTGAAAATATGTAAGTATAAAATCATTATTGACCATATTATCTCTGCACAAGGATAACCAAAAAATGAAGTCAACACAAAAGACACCAATAAAACATACGTAAAGGGGAAGGTATCAATAAGGTGTCAATAAGGCCTGTCTTCTCACATCTGTCTTACCTAGACCCTGATTTTTCCTTTAGTTTTTTTTTTTAATATATTGACCCAATAAATAACATTTATTTGCAAAGTTAATTTTTTTCCTTTTTACCTCTAATTTTCATTATCTGCAATAACAAGGTTTCTCTTGGTTTACTTCAATCAGTTTGAGTTGGGTAAGTACAAACTCCGAGTCAGGCCAATCAAAACCAAAGAACCCCAATACCAGGATCGACTTTATTCTTTCCATGAAGGAGCAATTTTGTTCTGTGATTTGCTGGTAGGAAGTGATGTAAGCCTGTGGAGAATGAAATCAGCTTGAAATTACATAAATCATGGCAACCGTGGAGGAAGTAGATTCATGGGAAGAAGACACAGTAAATGTCTGCTGATAATGAATAATTCTTTGATCTATTGTGAATTAAATCACACACTTCATTTATGCAAGTCAGAATTTTTTAAAAGTCCTATTGAAATGAGTTCCATCCCTTGACATTAAAAAAAAAAGATCGATAAATATATGTTCAGTTCTTAGCGGGTCTTTCAGGGAAGGTGCTGTGGTGGCATGCAGTCTGTACTGCTGGGCACTCCTGTAGTCACATAATTTTTTAGGGTATTTAGTAAGAGCACCATCTTTTAGTCTCAAAAAAAGGTTTCATTTGGATAATAATTTATATGAATAAACAAGGGAGAAGCAAATTTTTAATATGGCCCCCAGCTAAAAACAAACCTGCCTGATGGGTTAAAAACATAGATGCTATTATATTCTCAACAAAAAATGCTGTCAGAAATCTGCTTCTGTGTGGGGCTATATGTGGAAAGCCTATAACTAAGATTACCTGACCTACCAAATAAAGAGTGCCTCATTAAATTTAAATAACAGATAAATAGTGAAAAAAGTATAAAAAATTTGTCTGAAATTCAGATTTAATTCTCTTCCACATTTTAACCAGGAATCTCATCTATATTTCTTCCTTACTGCTATGGGGATACTCTGTCACATAGTGACAGAGCACGCCTCTCTCTTCCACCCCTTTAGGGACAATCTGAACACTGTCCTCTGGGGTCTTTTAGGGAAAGTAACCATTCTTTGGATCCATCAACATCTCAGCCACAAAGAAACTCAGATCATAACTTCAGAGTATAAAATGTCACCTGTTCCGGGAAGTGGCTGCGGAAGTTCAGATCCATGGAGGAATGGAGACACCCATTGTAACAGTGGTCCACTTTATGCTTTGAATATAGTTCTTGCAGCTCTGCCATGACCTATTTTGAAAACAGACATATTTCTTTCTCTTCCTCTCTCCCTTCCCCTCCTAAATCTCTCCCTGGCCCTAATCCGGGCCCGAGGGCTATTACCTTTCTTCTCCATCCTAGGCAGAGTTATCTGTCCTTGAGCACACATCATCACAGGAAGGAAGTTATTCTGATGTCTGGGATGGCACCAGAAGATCTAAGAAATCTTCGAAATTAACAAGTGAATTAAGACCTCCCCCTCATTAGAGCACATCTGGAATGTAGCCTTTTAATCATCTCTTAAAAAAAAAAACCCTGTTCCCCCTGATAGGCAGAATCACAGCCTCTGGGACAGAAATCTCTGGGGTTTCTCCTTTGCTAGCAAAGCAATAAAACTTTTCCCTTTTTCTCAAAAACATGTCCTCATTACTGGATTGGTATGTGGGATGAGGGGCTAGCTTCTGGTAATATCATTAGAGACCCACAGAGGAATGGAGACACTCATTAGAGTCCTGCAGAGGAATGGGTATGTGGCTTTTAAGTCTGCTCAATTCAATTCACATAGTAATCTATGAAGTACCCACTAGAAGTAGTATCAGTTATTTTTAGGAATCACCCTTCCCAAAGTCCACTTGGTCTAAAAGAATAGGAGTTATCTAACACATCATTTCAACCTTAGGATTGGGGGATGTGTACACATGATCCAGGTTGGTTCACACTAAAAACAAGTTTTCTAAATTATTTTAAAATGAGTAAATAGCCACAAGGTAGGCCAGAATCTAAGAATGATCTAAATATACCATGATTGCTTATGCAAAGGCCTCTGGGAAGCACATTGCCTACTGATTTTACAAAGACTGTCTGCAAAGTTAAGCAAGGAAAAACATTGTGGTTGAAAGATAGAAAGATGTAGCTTACAGCATGGTGTAGGGCATGAGATAACACTGTTCCTAAAGTCAGTTCTAATCCTGGACTCCCCAGTTATTTGAGCTGTATATCCAAAGCATTGTTTACATGAACAATAACAGTAACCCAAGAGCCTGTGATGATACAAAAACAAAAAAAAAGGTGAGATAGATACAGGGAAAGCAAATGAAAAGGAGGGGGAAAACTATCACACTTAAAAATGATACAAAGGAAATATAGAGTTAGACAATCACCCTTATTTAGTTTCAGATTCAAACACCAAAATGGATCCTAAAGATGTTGTGTGAAAAAATCATTGGAGAATAGATAAGTCTTAGTATCTCAAAGCATTATTTTGTAGAATACTCATTCTATGTACTAAGTACCAAGCACTCAAAAAAAAAAAATCCTTATACTGAAATGATGCAACTAACACCACCTTCACCCAGTGGTCAAATTCAGCATCACCAATAGTAAAACCTATCATCTGCCTCCCAATGTGATGATGCCATAAATATATATATTTTGCAACAATGTGTAGCCTGCATCTGATTCAAATGAGTCAAATAAGGCCATAATGTAGCCCAGAGATTGTTCTAGATAGAAAGAGATTGAGACATAAAAATCAAAAGCAAGAAATTGGATTGAATCTTGATTTAAAATATGTCAAAATATTTCTAGTAGCTAGAAATCTTGAGTATTAAGTCAACTATCAAATCAATATTCAAGTATTATTCATTTTCTTAAGTCTGATAATGCCATGTTACAATGAAGAATTCTTATTAAGAACTAAGAGCTGTATTCTGCATGAGACAGCTCTCCACAGCATGTTTTAAAACGTAGTTCAATAAAAGTACACACACTGGTCTCTGTGGCACACACCTATAATTGCAGTGGCTCAAAGGCTGAGACAAGAGGATCATGAGTTCAAAGCCAGCCTCAGCAAAAGCAAGGTGCTAAGCAACTCAGTGAGACCCTGTCTCTAAATAAAATACAAAATAGGGCTGGGGATGTGGTTCAGTGATCAAGTGCCCCTGAGTTTAATACCTGGTACTCAGGGGGAAAAAAAGGATACATATGCATAATTACATACAATACATGTATGTATGTGTGTGCAGAAGGGATACAGAGAATGCAAATGCAGCTAGTGGTTAGTGATTGATGGGTAAATGAAGGGTATGTGGGTATTCATTGTTCTTTATGTGGTTGAAATCATTTTTAAAAAAATTTAGTTTAAGTGAGAAAAGTAGAAAATAACCAAAGACCAAGAAATAGAAATAGAACATTTCCAGTGCTATAGAATCATCTAGAAACAAGAAAGGATCGAGACTAGCTCTGTATTTGACTGTGCTGAGCCCAAGACAGAAGCAGATCAGGTAGGAAAGGAAATATTCCAGAAGGTTTTATAGGTGTCCCAATCAACTGCCAAGTTCATCTGAATTAGGATTTATAGACAACAGGGCCCTGATTCTTTTCAAAGAAATTTCAGATTAATTTATTTAGTTTAGATTTTGTAGCTATGAAGATGAAGACCGAATCCAAACTCAAGGAGAATATTTTGTGACTGTAGTTTATCTGGAAAGGAGGTTAGGTGTCAATTCTCCACCCTTCCATTCCTTGTGCCAGGTCCTGTCCTTACCTGGGATTAGTCTCTGAGAAGCTTCAGCCTCTTCCTCTGCACATGCCTAACCCAGAATTTGATCAACAGAGTGTTCTTGAGGGTTGGTTGATGAATACACTGCCACGTATTTCTCCCTTTTTTACTTTCATCTGTCCTTCAAAACATTTAATAGTAAACACAAGGTTTTACAATTCAATTCTTCATCCATATTTCCTTATAAAATATGCTTATTTGTCCCGACATCTCTTTCCACAGTTCACTTACAATTTTTCTGGTAGTAAGTATGAAAAATTTCCTCTGAACTGAATGATTGGTTATGTTCAAGATAAGCTCTCAACAAAATCTATGAAAGTCTTGTCAACAAACTTGTAAATTATGTATTTCTCATTAACTTTAAGATTCAGCTTTTGAACTCAGCTTTTTTTTCCCCCTTAAAGGAACAATAATCCAATTGCCAATATTCAATATGTGTTAGTTCTTGAGATTTCCTATTCTTCCCCACCTTGACTAAAATACTAAACAAGCATGTTGTCATTGATTTAGTCCTAAGCTTTTACACTGAGAAAAAAACAAACAAGAAGAGGACTCACCATGCTGTAATTCTGCAAACAATACAAGCTGATGGGGTTTTATAACAAGATGATAATAAGAAGGAAGTCGAATCTGAGGTTTGATTATTTTCTTTTTATTTCTTGCTCATTAGAAAGAAGAAAGACCTTAAAACAGTTTCCAATTGTTTTCAAGGTTTATTGATGTTTTCCTATTTGCTAGAGAGAAAGATACCAAGAAAAATAATAAAACCACAGTTGAAAATTATTTGGGCTTAAAAATTAATTTACCAACATCACTTTCATATACAGCAGAAAACTTCATGGTTTTCCCTTTTGCATTGCACACAGGGCTTATATAGTCCATGCAAAGCTCCAGAGCAGTCATGTTAACATGTTACATAACACAGCAAAGACTGGAGCACCATTGCTGTAGTTTGATAATATTATTTAGGAAAATCCTGTATAATTTATAAGGAGTCATTAAAAGTTTCTGTTGTGAGACTAAATGAATTGGTACTTGTTCTTGATAACCACTTCCTAAAGAAAAACACAGTGGGAAGACATTTAAAAAATAATTAATGCTAACTGCAGTGGCACACACCTGAAATTGCAGCTACGTGGGAGGCTGAGGCAGGAGGATCATGAATTTGAGGACAGCCTTGATGAGACTGTGTTTCAAAATAAAAAGTAAAAAGGCTGAGGATGTGCCTCGGGTTCAAACCTGTTACAGAAATAAATGGTAAGGGGAGAGAGAAAGACAACTTATTTATGTATGTCAACAGCACACTATAGGTAAGAAAGAGACGTTGCATTATGAGACATCCACATCACTGGGCTTTAATGTATCACTTATGTGCTAACACTATCAGTGCAACCCTAAGGCTAAGTTATTATATGTACTTTATCACACTGGAACAATGGTGATAACACTGTAAACATAAACATCCACCACTAAGACCCTCTGAAACCATGCTCATTGAATATTAGGTACTTTTCTGCACTATACTACAGGAAAGACTTCTTTGCATCTATTCTTTGAAACCAGGTACTTGGAACCTGGGCCCAGATAATAACATAAAGGAGATTCTGCTACTCGGAGCTTCTCTTTGTGAAGATGCTCTATCTCCATGTCTATGCTCCCGGATCTGTGTGGTTCACAGCAGAAAATAGGATGCTCAGTGAAGCTGCACTCGAAGAGGCCAGCATTATTTTTCTTTGTAGTTGTAGTTTGGTTTGCTCTGTAAGCCCCTTAAATCACACGTTCTTGGAGGAATAAAGGGACTTGATTTGCAAAACCTTCTAAGTAACTGATGGCTTTTACACCATGAGTTTCTGAGCTGGAGGGTCATGAATGACAAACATACTTGCTTAAAAAGAAAAAAACAGAAAAGAAAAGAAAAAGATCTTTTAGTATCTCTATTTTCTGGTAAATACAGAGAAATACGAAACATTTCTAATGGGAAACTTCATGATACTAAGGCACTGCCAGGTCGTTATTTCTGAGAATTGATCTTTAATAAACATGTAAAACTGCTATCCATGGCGTGCCAAGCAGGCTTCCTTCCTGAATGGGGACTTCTGACTTGTCAGATATCTATGTTGGAATAAAGAAGTGAATGAGGAACATCTGTATCTTCCAGCAAAGCTGCTCTCATTCTCTCAGTTATATTTAAGAAATTGTAACCTTTCTAAATAGAAAAAAATGTTTAGGCTGTCTGAATGTTTATCCCATGAAACAAGAAGTCAATAATGATGGAAAGAATAATACGTCTTTAGTATAAAGTTTTGTTCATAATAGGGGAATAATCTTTCCTTTTATTGAAAACAAAAGAAAGTGAAACCTAAGACAACTCATCCTGCATACTGATTTCACTCTTGATCTGTTGCACATTTCTGAAATATGTATTTCACTCCCTGCCCGCAACACACATGCTCCATCTCCCAAGATATTTTTGTCTTAGTCTTGGCCTTGGTTCCACAAATACCCCAGTTTCAGAACTGTACTTGATTTATAAGCTGGTCCTGGGCTATTCTCCAGGTGTCCCAGAATTTGGTCAGGAACATGGCTTTTTTTTTTTTTTTTTTTACTTTTTGGTACCAGGGATTGAACTCAGGGGTACTCGACCACTGAGCCATATCCTCATCCTCAGCCCTATTTTGTGTTTTATGTAGACAGGGTCTCATTGAATTGCTTAGCACCTCGCCATTGCTGAGGCTGGCTTTGAACTCATGATTCTCCTGTTTCAGCCTCCCAAAGTGCTGGGATTACAGGTGTGCACAGGGACGTGGCTTTTAGATAGAGCATGATGTAGCCATGATGCTATTCTGAGCATTAGTCATGTGCACAGTCATGCTCCTTGGGGATCAACGGTCCAGCAAGGTGTGCGGCACTATTATTGCTGTCCCACCAGTTTTCTTCCCCACCCCCATCAAGTCATCATTGAGATTTAAACATATAATATGCTCACATGAGTTTCATCAGCTGTAATAGTTTCCTATGTTTATTGCTGCAAGCTTCTGCATTTTTTCTGGGCTGTTCTTAATTCTTCATTAAGGCTGACCTCAAACTATTTTTTACTAAATCTTAAATGACTGAGGGCAAAATTTTTTATATAACTTGCAATTTACTTATCTCCATTTTTCGTGATTAAAATCCAATCTTAGACCACAAATGTTTAGAATATTGATAAGCAGAATAATTAAGATTGTTTAAAGTTATTGAATAAAATGTAGACACCATAAACTTCAGTTTTTATATGTGTATAGTCAGGATTTTTACAAATATGAGAGCCATAACAATATCACCACAATCCAATGTTGGAATGTTTTAACCAGCCAACAAATTCCCATGAGTCCATTCTTAGTTAATACACTCAGACCCAAGAAACCACTGTCTCTAAAACAATAGCTTTTTCTGATTTTTAAAATATACATATGGAATCACACACAATGTAGTTGTTTGTTTATGACTTCTTCCATGTAGTATCATGGTTTAGAGGTTTATCTGTATGGTAGCATGATTCAGAACTTTATTCTTTTTCATTATTGAGTACTATGCTCTTAGGTGGGTGTATAGTAGCCTCTCCTTAACTGCGGATTCAATTTCTGCCATTTCAGTTACTCCTTGTTAACTGAAGTCCAACAATATTAAATGGAATATTCCAGAAATAAAAAATTCATAAGTTTAAATTGCATGAGGCTCTGAATAGCATGATTAAATCCCTCTGTGTTGCCCAGGCCGTACATCATCCCTTTGTCCAGCGTATCCTTGATGCATCTGGTGCCCTTCCGTTAGTCACTTAATAGTCATTTGGGATCAGATCCATTCTATTGGTGCTGTGTTGCTTATGTTCAAGACCCCTTAGGTGGCAGCCTAAGGCTGTGTTATGATGCCTATGTCATTCACCTCACTTCACATCCTCAAGGAGACATTGTATCATCCCATATCATCACAAGAAGAAGAGTGACTACTGTACAAAAGGATATTTTAAGAGAAAGAAAACATTTACATAACTGGTGTTGCAGTATATTATTATAATTTTTCTATCTTATGAGTGTTACCAATCTCTTTTATTTTTTTCTAATTAGGTTTATATAACAGCAGAATGCATCTTGGTTCATTGTACACAAATGGAGCACAATGTTTCGTATCTCTGGTGGTACACAATATAGAGTCACACCATATGTGCAGTCATACATGAACTTAGGGCATTGTTGTTCATCTCATTCCACCATCTTTCCAGCCATCGTGTCCCATCCCTTCCCTCTTCTCCCCTTTGACCAAAATATCTCCATTCTTCCCATGTCCCCTCCCACATTATGGATCAGCACCCACTTATCAGAGAGAACATTCAGCATTTGGTTTTTTGGGATTGGCTTACTTTGCTTAGCATGATGTTCTCCAACTCCATCCATTTACCTGCAAATGCCATAAATTTATTCTCTTTTATTGCTGAGTAATATTCCATTGTGTATATATATCACAGTTTCTTTATCCAGTCATCTAATGAAGGGCATCAAGGTTGATTCCACAGTTTAGCTATTGTGAATTGTGCTGCTATAAACATTGAAGTAGCTGCATTACTGTAGTATGCTAATTTTGACTCCTTTGGGTATAGGCCAAGGAGTGGGATGGCTGGGTCAAATGGTGGTTCCATTCCAAGTTTTTGTTTTGTTTTTTTAATTTTTTGTTTAGTTGTAGATGGACACAATGTCTTTATTTTACTGCTTTGTATGTGGTGCTGAGGATCGAACCCAGGGCCTCACGCATGCAAGGCAAGCGCTCTACCGCTGAGCTACATTCCCAGCCCTCCATTCCAAGTTTTCTAAGGAATCTCCATACTGCTTTCCAGATTGGTTGCACCAATTTGCAGTCCCACCAGCAACGTATGAGTGTGCCTTTTCCTCTACAACCTCACCAACACTTTTTGTTGTTTGTATTCTTGGTAACTGCCATTCTGACTGGCATGAGATGAAATCTTAGTTTTGACTTGCATTTCTCTAATGGCTAGAGATGTTGTGCATTTTTTCATGTGTTTGTTGATTGATGGTATATCTTCTTCTGAGAAGTTTCTGTTCAGCTCCTTTGCCTATTTATTGATTGGGTTTTTTGTTGTTGTTGTTGTTTGGTTTTTTTTGGTGTTAAGTTTTTTGAGTTCTTTATATATCCTGGAGATCAGTGCTTTATCTGATGTGTGTGTGGCAAAAATTTGTTCCCAGAATGTAGGCTCTCTGTTTACCTCATTGATTGTTTCTTTTGCTGAGAAGAAGCTTTTTAGTTTGAATCCATCCCATTTATTGATTCTTGCTTTTATTTCTTGCACTTTAAGAGTCTTTTTTTTTTTTTAATGAACACAATATCTTTATTTTACTTATTTATTTTTATGTGGTGCTGAGGATCGAACCCAGTGCCTCACACATGCTAGGCAAGTGCTCTACCACTGAGCCACTACCCCAGCCCACTTTAGGAGTCTTGTTAAGGAAGTCGGGGCCTAATCCGACATGATGAGGATTTGGACCTACTTTCTCCTCAATTAGGTGCAGAGTCTCTGGTCTAATTCCTATGTCCTTGACCCACTTTGAGTTGAGTTTTGTGCATGGTAAGAGAGAGGGGTTTAGTTTCATTTTGCTGCATATGGATTTCCAGTTTTCCCAGCACCATTTGTTGAAGAGGCTATCTTTTCTCCAATGTATGTTTTTGGCACCTTTGTCTAATATGAGATAACTGTATTTACGTGGGTTTGTCTCTGTTTCTTCTATTCTACACTATTGATCTACATGTCTAGTTTGGTGCCAATACCATGCTGTTTTTATTACTATAGCTTTGTAATATAATTTAAAGTCTGGTATATTGATGCCTACTGCTTTGCTCTTCTTGCTAAGGATTGTTTTGGCTATTCTGGGTTTCTTCATTTTCCAAATGAATTTCATGAATGCCTTTTCTATTCCTATAAAGAATGATGTTGGAATTTTAACTGGAATGACATTGAATCAGTATAGCACTTTGGGTAGTACAACCATTTTGACAATATTTACTCTGCCTATCCAAGAGTATAGCAGATCTTTCCATCTTCTAAGGTCTTCTTCAATTTCTTTCTTTAACGTTCTGTAGTTTTCATTGTAGAGGTCTTTCACCTCTTTTGTGAAATTGATGACCAAGTATTTTATTTTTGGAGGGGATACTGTGAATGGGGTAGTTTTTCTAATTTCTCTTTCAGAGGATTCATCACTGATGTATAGAAATCCATTTAATTTATGGGTATTGATTTTATATCCTGCTACTTTGCTGAATTCATTTATCAATTCTAGAAGTTTTCTGGTGGAATTTTGTGGATCCTCTAAGTATAGAATTATGTCATCAGCAAATAATGATAGTTTAACTTCTTCTTTCTCTATTCTTATCCATTTAATTTCTTCTGTCTAACTGCTTTGGCTAGAGTTTCAAGGACTATGCTGAATAGAAGTGGTGAAAGAGGACATCCCTGTCTTAGTCCTGTTTTTAGGGGGAATTCTTTCAATTTTTCCCCATTGAGGATGATATTGGCTTTTGGTTTAGCATAGATAGCTTTTACAATGTTGAGGTATGTTTCTAATATCCCTAGTTTTTCTAGTGTTTTGAACATGAAGAGGTGCTGTATTTTGTCAAATGCTTTCTCAGCATCTCTAGAGATAATTATATAATTCTTGACTTAAAGGCTATTGATGTGATGAATTATGTTTATTTATTTCCATATGTTGAACCAACCTTGCATACCTTGGATAAAACCAACTTGATCATGGTGCACTTTTTAATATGTTTTTGTCTTCAATTTGCCAGAATTTTACTGAGAATTTTTGCATCAATGTTCATCAAGGATATTGGTCTGAAGTTTTCTTTCTTTGATATGTCTTCTTCTGGTTTTGGAATCAGGGTGATACTAGCCTCATAAAATGAATTTGGAAAGGTTCCCTCCTTTCTATTTCATGAAATACTTTGAGGAGTATTGGTATTAATTCTTCTTTGAAGGTCTTATAGAACTCGGCTGAGAATCCATCTGGTCCTGGGCTCTTCTTGGTTGATAAGCTTTTGATGACTTCTTCTATTTCCTTGATTGAAATTGATCTATTTAAGTTGTATATGTCCTTCTGATTCAGTTTGGGCAGATAATATTCCCCTAGAAATTTGACAATTTCATCGGGATTTTCTATTTTACTGTAGTATGGATTTTCAAAATAGCTTCTAATTATCTTCTGTACTTCAGTAGTGTCTGTCATGATATTTCCTTTTCATCTCAAATTTTAGTAATTTGAGTTTCTGTCTCTTTTTCATTAGGGTGGCTAAGAATTTATCAATTTTATTTATGTTTTTCAAAGAACCAGCTTTCTGATTTGTCAGTTTTTTAATTATTTCCTTTGTTTCAATTTAATTCATTTCAGCCCTGATTATAATTACTTCCTGTCTTCTACTTCTTTTGGGGTTGATTTGTTCTTCTTTTTCTAGAGCTTTGAGATGTAATGTCAGGTCATTTATTTGTTGACTTTTTCTTCTTTTAATGAATAAGCTCAATGCAATGAACTTTGCTTTTAACACAGCCTTCATAGTGTTCCAGATATTTAGGTATGTTGTATCAGAGTTTTTGTTTACCTGTAAGAATTGTTTTTATTTCATCCTTGATGTCTTCTCTTATCCATGCATTATTCAATACTGTATTATTTGGTCTCCAGGTGATGGAGTAGCTTCTGTTTTTTATTTTATCATTGATTTCTAATTTAATTCCATTATGGTCTGTAGAATGCAGGATAGTATCTCTAGTTTTTTGTATTTACTAAGAGTTGCTTTGTGGCATAACATATGGCCTATTTTAGAGAAGGATCCATGTGCTGATGAGAAAAAAGTGTATTCACTTATTGATGGATGAAACATTTTGTCTATGTCTGCTAATTCTAAATTATTTATTGTATTGTTGAGTTCTATGGTTTCTTTGTTTAGTTTTTGTTTGGAAGATCTGTCCAGTGATGAGAGAGGTGTGTTAAAGTTACCTAGTATTATTGTGTTATGGTCTATTTGATTCTCAAATTTGAGAAGGATTTGTTTGATATATGTGGATGCTCCATTGTTTGGAGCATATGTATTTATGATTGTTATGTCTTCTTGATGTATGGTTCCCTTAAACAGTATAAAATGTCTTTCTTTATCCCTTCTGACTATTTTTGATTTGAAGTCTAGTTTATTTGATGTGAGGATGGAGACCCTGCTTGTTTACATAGTCCATTTTTTTTCATCCTTTCACCTTCAATCTGTCGATGTCTTTTTCTATGAGATGAGTCTCTTGAAGACAATATATTGTTGGGTCTTGTTTTTTAATCTAATCTGCCACTCTATGTCTTTTGATTATGAATTTAGGCCATTAACATTCAGGGTTATTATTGAAATATGGCTTGCATTCCCATTCATTTTCTTTTATTTTTGGTTTTCAACTTGATCTCATTTCTCCTTTGACTGGCTTTTCCTTTAATGTAGTCCCTCCCTTTGCCAATTTTCATTGTTGTTTTTAATTTCCTCCTCATGGAATATTTTGCCAAAAATACTCTCTAGTGCAGGCTTTCTTGCTGTAAATTCTTTCAACTTTTGTTTATCATGAAAGTTTCTATTTCATCATCAAATATGAAGCTTAATTTTGTTGGATATAAGATTCTTGGTTGGCATCCATTTTCTTTCAGAGCTTGGCATATGTTATTCAAGAATCTCCTAGCTTTGAGGGTCTGGTTTGAGAAATCTGCTGAAATCTGAATTGGTTTTCCCCTATATGTAATCTATACCTTCTTTCTTGCAGCTTTTAAAATTCTACCCCTATTGTGTATGGTAGGCATTTTCATTATAATGTGCCTTGGTGTGAATCTGTTGTAGTCTTGTACTTTTGGTGTCCTGTAAGTGTCTTGTATTTGATTTTCCAATTCATTCTTCATGTTTTGGAAATTTTCCGATATTATTTTATTGAAGGATTTGCATTCCTTTGGTTTGTACCTCTGTGCCTTCCTTTATCCCAATAATTCTTAGATTTGGTCTTTCATGTAATCCCATAATTCCTGGATGTTCTGTTTATGGTTTCTTACCATCTTCATTGTGTGGTCAACTTTATTTTCAAGATTATATATTTTGTCTTCATTGTCCAAGTTATCTAGTCTGTTGGTGAATCTTTCTATTGAATTTTTTATTTGGTTTATTGTTTTCTTTATTTCAAGTATTTCTCTCTCTTTTTTTAATGTCCCTCTCTTTCTTGAGGTAATCTTTTGCTCCCTGTATTTTCTCTCTTATCTCTGTTGGAGTGATCAATCATTGTGTGTATTTGCTCTCTTATCTCTTTGTTGGATTGATCAATTGTTGCCTGTAACTGCTCTCTTATGTTATTCTGTGTTTCACAGATCATTTTAATTATGTATGTTTTGAACTCCTTCTCTGACATTTTATCTTCCATGCTGTCAGTGAATCCTAATATTGTAGCATCTTGATTTGTTTGGAACATTTTCTTCCCTTTTTTTTCTTCACATTGTTCATGTGTCTTCCTCTCTAGCAGTGCCAATCTGAGGTATAACAGTTCCTATCCTATAAATTTGTAGTGTCACTGCAGTAACCAATACCTCACTTCTGGTATAACCAGGCTTGCAGGGATCTCGGTGATGATCTTCCTGGTCCTGGCTGTTGACTCTAGATGGAAGTAGGCAGGGACAGCCACCAGTTGGTAGATGGGGGACTGCAGCTTGGCGCTCTGTTGGTCTCCCCCCTCTGCATGTGCATGGTCGGTCCACAGTCTTTATCTTATAGGCTTATAGATCACCTACAGGTTTCCAATTCCTTTCTTGTATGGGGGAAACCAATATTAACAGATCTCAATACAAACAATATATAATGTTAGACCAAATAGCTCCTAATAGGACATTTATAGATTTGTCACAATATACAGGAATTATGAGTTCAGTTAGTATTTACTATATAAACAACAGGTTTTCCAAAGAATCTACAGTTTCTGCTGGTGGACTCAAGAGAACTGGGGGTAGGATGTAGGGTGAGATGTTAGGGAGGTAGGAAGTAAAGATATGGAGCTATTAGATCCTAGAAAGCATGAAAGAGGAATTCAAAAGAAGTTGGCTAGTAGTAGAAAAGAGAGAAAGCAATTTGGGGGAGATAAGTAAGTTAATTTGCATTAACTAGGCAATGACTGTAGGCAACCTAGTGCGGCTAGAGGAAGTAGGTCACTGGGGATGTGCCTTTTGTATTTATACCTTGTCCTTGGTAAACAGAGCTCTCTCTCTCTGCTTCCTGTTTGCCATTTCTTGAGCTGCTTTCCTCTTCCCTGCTTTCCACCATGATGTTCTGCCTCACCTTAGGCCCAGAGCCATGGAGTTGGCCAATCATAAAATGAATCTCTGAAACCATCAGTCAAAATAAAGTTTTCCTCCTCTATGTTGTTCTTTTTTTTGTTGTTCTATTTAGGCTTACATAATAACAGAGTGCAATTTGACTCACTGTACACAGATAGAGGATAACATTTCATTTCTCTGGTTGTAAGTGATATAGAAACACAACATACATGCAGTCATACATAAAGTTAGGGCTATGATGACCATCATATTCCACCACCTCTACTGTCCCCATGCCCCTTCCCCCTTACACCCCTGTGAACAGAGTTCCTCCATTGTTCCCATGTCCTTCCCCACATTATGGATCAGCATCCACTTATCAATGAGTACATTGGGCATTTGGTTTTCTGAGATTGGCTTACTTCACTTAGCATGATATTCTCCAACTTCATCCATGTACCTACAAATGCCATAAATTTATTCTCTTTTATTGCTGAGTAATATTCCATTGTGTATATATATACCACAGTTTCTTTATCCAGTCATCTATCAAAGAACATCTAGGTTGGTTCCACAGTTTAGCTATTGTGAATTGAGCTGCTATAAACATTGAAGTGCCTGCATCACTATAGTATGCTGTTTTTAAGTCTTCTGGGTATAGACCAAGGAGTGGGATAGCAGGCTCAAATGGTGGTTTCATTCCAAGTTTTCTAAGGAATCGCCATACTGCTTTCCAGATTGGTTGCACCAATTTGCAGTTCCACCAGCTATGTATGAGCGTGCCTTTTTTCCTATAACCTCACCAACACTTTTTGTTGTTTGTATTCTTGATAATTGCCATTCTGACTGGTGTGAGATGAAATCTTAGGGTAGTTTTGATTTGCATTTCTCTGATTGCTAGAGATGTTGAACATTTTTTCATATGTCTATTGATTGATTGTATATCTTCATCTGTGAAGTTTGTGTTCAGCTCTTTGGCCCATTTATTGATTGGGTTGTTAGTTTTTTGGCAATAAGTTTTTGAGTTCTTTCTATGTCCTGGAGATAAATGCTCTATCAGATGTGTGTGTGGCAAAGATTTGTTCCCAGAATGTCGGCTCTCTGTTCACTTCATTGATTATTTCTTTTGCTGAGAAGAAGTTTTTCAGTTTGAATCCATCCCATTTGTTGACTCTTAATTTTACTTGTGCTATAGGAGGCTTGTTAAGGAAGGATGGTCCTAATCTGACATGATGAAGATTAGGTCTATCTAATGATGAAGGTCCTTCTTGTGCTATAGGAGGCTTGTTAAGGAAGTGTGGTACTAATCTGACATGATGAAGATTTGGGCCTATTTTTTCTTCTATTAAGCATTGGGTCTCTGGTCTGATTCCCAGGTCCTTGATCTACTTTGAGTTGAATTTTGTGCAGGGTGAGAGATAGGGGTTTAGTTTCATTTTGCTGCATATGGATTTCCAATTTTTCCAGCACCATTTGTTGAAGAGGCTATCTTTTCTCCAGTGTACTTGCTTGGCACCTTTATCTAGTATAAGGTAACTGTATGTAAGTGGGTTTGTCTCTGTGTCTTCTATTCTATACCATTGGTTTACATGTCTATTTTGGTGCCAGTACCATGCCATTTTTGTTACTATAGTATTGTAGTATAATTTAAGGACTGGTATTGTGATGCCTCCTGCTTCACTCTTCTTGCTAAGAATTGCTTTGGCTATTCTGGGTCTCTTATTCTTCCAAATGAATTTCATGATTACTTTTTCTATTTCTATAAGGAATGATGTTGAGATTTTAATTGGGATTGCATTGAATCTATATAGTGCTTTGGGAAGTATGGCCATTTTGACAATATTGATTCTGCCTATCCAGGAGCAGGGAGATTATTCCATCTTCTAAGGTCTTCTTCAATTTCTTTCTTCAGTGTCTTGTAGTTTGCATTGTAGAGGTCTTTCACCTCTTTTGTTAAATTGATTCCCAAGTATTTTTTTTTTTTTGAGGCTATTGTGAATGGGGTGAATTTTCATTGTTGGTTATCATTTCCTCCTCATGGAATATTTTGCCAAGAATGCTGTATAGTGCAGGCTTTCTTGCTATAAAGTCTTTCAACTTTTGTTTATCATGGAAGGTTTTTATTTCGTCATCAAATCTGAAGCTCAGTTTTGCTGGATATAGGATTCTTGGTTGTCATCTGTTTTCTTTCAGGGCTTGGAATATGTTATTCCATGATCTCCTGGCTTTTAGGGTCTGCATGGAAAAATCTGCTGAGATACAAATTGGTCTCCCCTTATATGTAATCTGGTTCCTCTCTCTTGTGGCCTTTAAAATTCTGTCCTTATTCTGTATTTGGGCATTTTCATTATAATGTGCCTTGGTGTTGATCTGTTGAAATTTTGTACTCCTGGTGTCCTGTAAGCCTCTTGTATTTGATTTTCCATTTCATTTTTCATATTTGGGAAATTTTCTGATATTATTTCATTGAAGAGATTGTGCATTCCTTTGGTTTGAAATTCTGCACCTACTTCTATCCCAATAAATCTTAGATTTGGTCTTTTGATGCTGTCCCATATTTCTTGTATGTTCTGTTCATGATTTTTTACCATCTTCACTGTATGGTCAAGTTTATTTTCAAGATTGTATATCTTGTCTTCAGTATCCGAGGTTCTGTCTTCCAGGTGACCTAGTCTGCTGGTGATGCTTTCTATTGAGTTTTTAATTTGGTTTATTGTTTCCTTCATTTCAAGAATTTCTGATTGTTTTTTTTTTTTCATGATCTCTAGTTCTTTCTTAAAGTAATCTTTTGCTACTTGTAATTGCTCTCTTATCTCTTTGTTAGAATGATCAATGGTTGCCTTTATTTGCTTTCCTATTTCTTTGTTGGATTGATCAATTTTTGCCTGTAATTGCTCACTTATGTCATTCTTTAATTCACTGATCATTTTAATTATGTACATTCTGAATTCTTTCTCTGACATTTCATCAAATATGTTGTCAATGGATTCTGTTACAGTGGTATCAAGGTTTATGTGGGGCACTTTCTTCCCTTGTTTTTTCATGTTGATTGTGTATCGTCCTTTCTTGAAATACCAATCTGAGGCATTGCGGCTTCTATCCTATAATCTTGTATTGACATTCCAGATTACCTGTATCACACCTTGGAGCTACTTCTGTTCCCCCAGTGTCCCCAGATGGGTACTACTGCCACTAAAATTGGTGGTAGAGGTAGTGGAAGTACCTCTATAGGGCAGTGGGTGTGGCCTTGGCTGGGCTCCTGAGGTGGCCCCTGAGGGTTGTTTTGCCCCTCTCTTGCACTGCTGCTGGTGAACAGGAACTCTGGAGTGGGACTGGAGGCAGGCCCAGGTCTCACTTAGACAGGGTCACAAGCAGGAGAGTTTGTGTGCGACCCTTGCTGTGAGTGTGAGCTCCCCTGGGGCTAGAGGCTAGCAGGCTCTAGTCTACCTTCAGCTGAGCACCCCTGGCATTCCCTAAGGGCAGTTTTGGGCCTTCTGTCTCGCCTGACCACAGGAACTCTGGAGTGGAACTAAGGCACGCCCAGAGCACACTTGTGTGCGGCCTTTTCACACTGGGGTCTCTGGAGGCCACTCTTACCCTGGGTGTGTGTTCCCCTGTGGCTGGTAGCTATCAGTCTCTGGTCTCCCTTTGGCTGGACAACCGTGGAGTTTCCTGAGGGTGGATCAGGGCCCTCTGCAGCCCCTGCTGTCCACAGGAACTCTGGAGTGGAACTCTCTATGTTGTTTTTGTCAGGTCTTTTGGTCATAGTGATTCAGGAGCTGACTAAAACACATATGTATACATATGTGTAGACTACCTACCACAGGGAAATATTGACATCTTTCTTTCAGTCAGAACCCACATTTATTTCCATTTATAGATCCAGAGTCTACTGATTAAAAAGAATTAAGTTACCATGATAAAGATTATGGCAATATCTTTGTTAAAGAGTCTTCTGATCTTTAATTCATAGGATCTGAGTCATTTGCAAAATAACCATGCAATGATAAGGTGGAAATAGTCAGAATTTTGAGGAAAATTGAATATAGGATCTGAAATATAGCTGAATTGAAAGCAAGAGATCAAAAATCTCATCAGGTGTTTCTGAGAAGAGTGAGGGTGGGTTTCTGGAGAAGACAAGCAGAGTTTTAACCAAAGTCTATCTTAAAATAAATCTACCAAATGCACAGACCCTCCTGTGGCTAATTCCTCCTGATCCAAAATATATAATTGAGAAAGACACCCTTACCCTCTTGCAGTTCTGTAACTTACAAGGTAAGAGTCATTATTTTAATAGGGCAAAGTAGAAGTCTATACACCTCCCCTCAACTATCCCTTCAAAATAGAATATCAGAAACAAAATTGCATCTCAAAGTCTCAGAAGGCAGCACATGTGTCAGAAGGCAGCACTGCCACAAAACAATGAACACCTGTGGAGTGTTGCCCACAGTATACCCGTGCACCATACCTGTCCACACTCCAGAAAGAAAAAATACCAGCTGGGATATGGAAAATGATGGTGGGCTACTTCCAACCAATCCAAGAGGGTGCCTTGGCTCTAGCTGATTATGAGCAATGATCAATACAGCTTATAGCACTTCACATTGATCTGGTGAAGGAGTTCTTCATTCCCATTTATAGAAAAGACAAAAAAAATTATACTCTCCAGGGCCATATGTGTTAATTATCTTCCCTTTAGGCCATTTTAATTCTCATACCCTCTCATAATGTGTCACAGGAGACCTTGAGCATCTCAGCATTGCAAAGAACATTACACCATTCTCTCTGCCCATGATGTCATGCTAATTGGACTTGGTGAATAGAGAATGGTGAATACTTGAGAAGCCCTGGGGTAGCAGATGCATACCAGGAGGTGGCCTGCCAGTTAATGATGTTCTCTGGGGTCCAATGGTACCGCATATGTCAGTACATCACCTCTACAGTCCAGGACAAGTAATAGTTACTCAGGCCTTCTGTCACAGAAAAAATACACAGCACAGAGACTTTTTTAGTTTATAGATATTTTGGAGACAGAATATATCAGAAGTGGTATAAGGTTCTGGCCCTTTCATTTATTAACTTGGAAGGCTGACAGGTCTGGGTGGGACCAAGAGCAAGAGAAGGCTCTGCACCAGTACCAGGATTATTTATTCGTTCTTACTGTGGGAGGAATATGAGTTCACACTGTCAACATGATATCTTCTATAAAAATACCGATAGTGCACATAAGTGATTAATTCAAGTGCAATATGAAAAGGTTTGTGAGTAAGAAGGGAGCTCCAGTAAAAATGTCTGTATTTCTTAGGAGAAAATGAATATAAAATGCTTTACTTGTTTAATGAGTTAAAAAAACAATCATCATTTAACCTACTAGGCTCACATTAAAATTCATGGAACAATCAGTATGCATTTTATAGCAAGCCGTTTTATTTAAATCTAGGCACTTATTTTTTTTTTTTTCAGAGAGGGTACTAAGATAGCCTATGTTATTATAAAACAAAATATACAAGCTGGGCTTAGAGTCAATGACACACGTTAAACATATAGATGCACCCATGGCTCAGAATAGAAGTGTTTAGTCGTAGTAAAGAATTATTGTAACTGATTTATATAAATGTAAAGAGAAAATCCAAAACTCCTTTTTTTGAGAGTGCATAGTTTAGATTTTAACAAAGAAAACTGGAAGCATTTGAAGGAACCAATAGTTATTGCTAGTAGCGTTTTTCTCTCTCTCCTAACCTCTGCTGTGCCTAACAATTGAAATGCATAGACTCACAGGGAAAGTAAGAAAGAGAATAAAAAAGAATGATTATTAAGTATGCACTAAAAGAAGATCTTTTCAATGGCGAATGGTTGCTTGAAAAATAACTCATTGATTTCCTTGGAATATGATTTTTATAACTTTCTTTATTCCATAGAAGTCAGGGAAAGATATAGTTATAAAAGATTTCTGCAGGATTGCATTAAGACTTTTGAATGATTCACATGCAAATTCTTTTAGTTTGATTCAAAGGGAAGCCAGATACTTTTCAATCAAGAAAACGCTCTTGGTTACATATGCTAGGCACTGCCAAAAGCTCCAGAGAGAATAGTAGGAAGGAAAATTGAAGCAGGAGGGTCATTTTTTTTCCAGGTTTTAAATTCGATTTTTTACTTTGTTATTAAACGAAAGGGAATATCAAGCTGATATGAAGTTATTATTTAGTTTTCATTTGTTATCTAAATTCCTATCTGTATATTAACACTAATCTGTATATTAGCAGTAAGTATATTTTCACAGTAATTAGTATATTTTATGTACCAAAAGCAAACTTTGCTGCAACATTTGTATCATCAATAGACAGTCTGCCAAAATGTCCTAACCACTGCTGGGGACATGGTGCTATTTTAGATATTGGAAGAAGAGGTCCACCGGTCAGATTTTCTTTGAAATACCAACCTATCAATGCTCTCTTTAAAATTATAGAATGGCTACTTCAATTGTATAAATTTTAAATACAATTTTTATAGAAAATTTTTATGAAGACAATATATTTATTCTAAAGAACTGGAAAGATTAATCTGCTAAATACTTGGGGTTTGCCTGTCTGCTTATGTTAAATTTTCTTTCTTTCATTAAGCACCACTTAAATTTGCCTTATTCATATGTTAGGAATTCAAACTTCTGACCACTTCTTTGGGCTGCAATAGAAACCCAAGTCATCGATTGCACTTCTTGGGCTGTTGTTTTAATGACCCAAGGACATCCTACCCAACGGTAGTTTTCCCCTGTAGCAGAAAGGGGGACCACCCCACCATTTTCACTGAAACCTTTATGCCTGCCACACCCTCCTTTTTCCAGCCTGTGCTTCCAATGTGGGGTGGGTCGTCTATCAGGTTTACAGGCCTGGCTTCCTAAGGCCTCTTCTGGAAGAATTTTTTTATTCAAATAGTGAGTTTGTGCATATCTAGTGTGTGTGTATGTGTGTGTGTGTGTGTGTGTATTCAACAATTGACTTTATGACCACACGCCTATTATATGGCCAGACATAGTCCTAAGTTACAGCTCACTGGTTCTCAACCTTTGCTGCACTTTGTAATAACCCAGAGTTGTTTAAGAACCACAGGGCATGGGGTCTTAACCACTGTTTTCAGGGTGCTCTGTAGTGGCAGCCTAAGCCATTAAAGATGGAAATGTTCTTCTCCTGAATCTACCGGGCAATAAAAGTTGGCAGCCACTGAAGAAAGGGAAAGAACATGTCTAACCAGAAAAATCTTGGTGTGACAGTCACCCACAGAATTTTCTGTGCAGCTAACTTCTCATTCACCCATAAACAGAGTTCCAAGAATTTGGAAACGTGCTCTATTTTCTGACAGGATCTGAGAGTCCAGCATACGGCCTGCATAAGGAACTGTTTAACCAATGTTTGCTGAATGAATGAAAATGGTTCCTGAAAGATAATGTAACTTAATCTCAAATCCTTGGCTTCTATTTGTGGATGGCTTTTAAATCTCTCTCTCTCATCATGTCCTCTTATCAACAACTGAAAATATTCACAACGCTTTAGTCTTTTATTCTTAAATGTAATGTAGGACTATTGAGGGCAAAGACTTTGGCTTCTAATAGACTTCATTTCAATTTATAAGGTTTAGAATCCACATATTTAATAAGCAGCAGAGACTAAAGTATACCCAAACATTTTGAATGCTAAGTCTTTTCCCACTACACTGCGCTAATTCCAATAGTTTGCTATTCTCTAAGTGACCAAATAATGCTGGGAACCAAGTAGGAGTCAGTAATTATTTCACATGTACATGAAAAGCAACCATATACTCATTTTATCATTTAGAGTTCTGGCTCTGTATTAACCGTGGATTCCCCAGTCAGAAGTGTTTATAATACTCCGATCTAATTTTCCAAGACTTGAGACTGATGAGGAAGTTCTTTAATATGTTCTCATCCAATCTTAAAGGGTTAAACATGTCAAAGGCATGGCATTTCACTCTCTTCCCACAAGATTGGAGGTTTAAACGGTAAATACCTCAATATTAGAAAATATTGATGTCTTCAAATAATCTTTTGAGTTTCCCTTGCAGGTTATATCTCAACTGCCATAAACGAGACAGTGTAAAGAAGAGAAACCAATGCAGCTAGCGGCCCTGGAAGCACTCTGTGATAGCTCGTCTGAGAACAGAAAGATGAAAGTTGCTCTCCTGAGCCTTCCAAGTACAAGGCTGGTCCAAATCCTTCCTGATAAGCATCAAACAGAGACAAGCAGTTACAAGAAATTCCTCTAGCAACAGAATAAATATTGGCACACCAAGAAATAATCTACTGATGGACATAGAGGCACTGAAAATCATCCCACAGCTCGACAATCCCAAGTTCAGCACAAATCCTCATCTTGACAGAATCAGGAAGATGTCAAAGCAAGTATGTTTCTAGTCAATATAAACAGTTATCCCTGGATTTTTCTTCTATTGGCAGTTCCTTGCTTTCCCATTACTCCACCCAAGGATGCTTGCCACACTTTCATTCTAGTACCAAAGAGGCACTGAGTGTTTGCTGATTGGCCAGTGGAGCAGCTTCTGCTGTCCCCTGCCCCAAGCCAACATGGACTGGAGGAACTGTTTTGTAGTGACTGTGGTCCCCTATCTGGTTACGATACACAATGTTTACTCTTGCATGAATCATTGTGGTGGGTGGAAAGAGAACAGAAGTAGATAGATCACAGTCCTGGTCCCAGGAATTTGACGGCATTATGTGAATAATGGTTTTGAAATGCACAGACTTGTTTTGTGGATAGAACAGTGTCTCATGAGGTTCTTTCAAGATTATAAAGTTATATGAAATGGATATTGTTATTAATATACTATACTAATGAAAATATCTCTTAAGTGATATTTTGGTGTAATTTCTTTTTGAAATAAATGAGTATCATTGGAATGACTCTTGCAGTCTCTCAGAGGAAGACCCTTCAGAGCAGTTACACTGACATTTGTGATTATTGGGTTCCATTAGCTTTTTTAGCCATTTGCCCTCCTTTGTAAGCATCTCCGGATCTTTGAATTTGTTTTAGTGGTCAATGTGATTTAAAAGTTTAAATTATATTACAGAAGCAGCCTAACTCTCTGTTCTTGGCAATAGTGAAAAAAAGTAAATAGCTTTTTTCTTTTTTTCCCCTTTTTAAAGTTTGTTCTAATTAGTTATACATGGCAGTAGAATGCATTTTGACATATCATACATATCAGAGTATAACTTCTCATTCTTCTGATTGTACATGATGTAGAAATTACATGGGTCGTGTAATCAATCGTACATGCACAAAGGAAAGTAACGTCCGATTCATTCCACTGTCCTTCCTACTCCCGTTACCCCTCCTCGCCCTTCACTCTTCTCTGTCTTTTCATGTGAAATTGTAACTGTTGTTAAGACAGCTAGTTTAATGTCTTGGCCAAATTGACATTTTTGCCTCCCAATCTTATAGTAAATGCAATAGATATGTGGTTAAAATCTGAAGATAGCTTTTTTAATACTAATTTTATTGGATGGAAAAAAATTGTTTTATTTCCATGCCCCCATGTACCTTGAATTACTTAACATCCATGTTTTCTACTCTGTAAACGAGAACACTGTAATTAAGTCACTAAGCCAAGCAATAGGTGAGAGGTAGAGCTCTGTGATCTAAATCAATACTTGTTCTAATGTTCCATGTTGCTACTTGATAAAAATCATACTGATGATTTATAGGATCACACTAATGGCAACCTCTATGGAGGCAGTGACAGCCCTAAAAGATTTTTAAAAGTTTTTAAAATCACATGTCATTATGAATTGTATTCCATTATACAATAAATATTGGTCATGTCTAGGTAGAATTTCTGCTTAAAAAGTTATCCAGTTAACTCATTATCCAGTTATTCCTCATTATCCAGTTAGAAATGAAATAGGGCTCAACATTTTAAAAGGTATAAGTACATAAACTGAATAGAAAAAAATGTTAACAATAAATGAAGGTTCAGGAACTGATGTCCTTTAATTGCAAGCACTTATGAGAATTTTAAAAAGTATATAACACTTTAAATTTTTGTTTTAATTTTTGAAAAATTTCTAAAAACACTTTTCAAAATTCTATAAAACATTAAAAAAGTTATCAGGCAGAAATGAACTATTAAAAGTAGAATGAAGACTGGAATTTTTTAATGTAAGTATGGACCAAAACATGGAATGGACTATTTTAGAGATCATTGATCACATAACATATTCTTCCACCCAAAAAACGAAAATATCCTCTCATCAACTTGAAAGTTGTTACAAGAATCCTGAGAAACTCCACTCTTTTTTCTCTGTAATTTTTGAAGCACCTCACTCCTCATGAGAAGCTCTCTCCTGCGCAGGGTCTTTCAATGCCACCCAGCCAGTAATCATCAAAGTCAGAAATCTCACTGGATCTGAGACATGTTTTTTCCCCTTTCTCTACCTTTATTATCAGTAGATATATCTGAAATAAGAATTCAGCTTACTAGAATAACCAATCAGTTAGTTCTACTAGCAGAAATATATTTTGTTCATAAACTTTTAAAATTCTCCATAGCTTTCTGCTATGTTTGTGTTAGCAAATCACTGATAATATCATCTTTGCCAATAGTTCAGAATTGTGTTGCATCAGTAAGAGGAAAACTAGGTAAGTATTAGTGTCATTTAAGGGGTAAATCCACTTTTCTACCTGATGGTGCCTTGGGCTGGAATCATTTAGCATTCCTTAAGTATCTGTAAGAGGAAGCACACTCTGTTCATTTATCTACGATCTACTCTTTTCAAAATTTCCTTGCAGGGAATATTCACTTCTCCAACTTGGAACTCAGAGTAGAATATCTGTTTCCCTAAGTTTCTACCTAAATATGGCTTATATTTACTATGATCTTCATCACTTTAAACTCTACTTACTAATCAATAGAAAAGAAAGTGGAGAAAGCAGCTTGCATGTAACATTACATGGGCATTTTAGGAAATTAACCTGAATAACCAGTAGAGGTCTCTGCTGCTCTATGTAAATGTTCTTTAAAAACAAAGCAAAACAAAACCATCCAAAAAGCTTTTCAAAGAATGCATTGGCCAAATGGCATTGTAGACATCAAGAGTATGTTAGAAGAGGAAAATACATTCTTTGGTGATACAAGAATAAAAGTGAAAGGCCAGTTCATGCCAGGCAGTGAGGTGGTGGTAGAGTCTGATAATGGATACACACACTGTAGAACCAAATCTATCTGTTTTTCATGGGTGGATATGAAGTCAGGCCCTCATGCAGGGTAGCCTTGGGTCAGAGAGCATCAAGGCCATGGGAATTCTAAATCAAAAATCTATAGTATTGAATTAGTCACTGTTGGTTACAGGAATGCCTGGTGCCAAGTTTGTAGATCTCCAGATACCATGCTGGTGTCCAGCAAGAGTAAATCTGAAAGAATTCCCAAGGAAAAGCAACATGGAAAATGCCAGTCAATGGTATTAAATGAATGAGTATGTCACACTCTGTCAAGGCAGAAATAGTCATATAGGAACCAATTGGGACTTAAATATTGCCCATCTTCCAGGCAGGCTGGAAGGACCGTACAGAAATATTTGAGCTGAGCACAGAGACAAGCAGCTTTTGTTAGCAGTAAGATTGACAGACACCAAATCACCTGAATGATATATTTTCCTAAATTCCTCTGAGTGGTAATAACACTGAATTCAGAGCATGTGGAAAGTCTGAAACGACAGAGGTGAGCCACGCAGTTCTAGGCTTAGGTCCCCAGGCAGACCCTATCTGCCAAATTGAAATCTGGTTTTAGGTGTTCTTCCAATCACTATTCATTGATCTTAACTGCAAATTGAATAATCTGAGGGATTAAGAGCTGTGGAAAGGAAGGGAAGAAGCAAGATTGGTCGACAGAAGCTGAGCGAAGTTGCAGGTTTGATAAACCCAGGGCTAACCCAGCTGAGTGCAATAGATGGAAATGGCCAAAGTGGCTGGGGCTTTACCCTTCCTCTGAACACCCATGGAGTCACATAGGTGGGCTGCTTAATAAAGGCACCTTAAAGACCTTTAAATAGAAAACAAAAAGCCCTTTGTGAAAGGGCATCATTATTTTAAGTGGAAGATAGAGAAGCCTGCAGAGGGATCCTGACCGCTGAATTTTACAGGTAGGAGAATACTGAAGCCTCCTGTGATAGCAGTTGTTCTAGACTAATGGAGTCCAAAGTTAGGATAGAATGGGTTGTAGAAATGCAATAGGGATTTGGAGAAAGAAGATACTGGCATCCTGGGGCTTGTTAAGAGTGGGTATTTTCTGTTTCTCAATGGTCCAGCCAAAGAAACACTAGCAGCTGTTTAAAAACCAGTGTTCAGCCGGGTGCGGTGGCTCACGCTTGTAATCCCAGCACTGTGGGAGGCTGAGACAGGAGAATCGCGAGTTCAAAGCTAGCCTCAGCAATGGCGAGGGGCTAAGCAACTCAGTGAGACCCTTTCTCTACATAAAACACAAAACAGGGCTGGGGATGTGGCTCAGTGGTCGAATGCCCCTGAGTTCAATCCCTGGTACCAAAAACAAAAACAAAACAGTGTTCTAGTGGAGCTATCAATGATCAAGGGCTTGATAATTTTAGAGTTTTTGTTGTTGTTTATTTGTTTGCCTGTTTGTTTACTGGAGAGGTGGATGTCTGTGGAGAACACATGGGCAGGCAGTAAAAAGACTGAGGTTTCCGATGGGCTGAAGGACTGAATAAACCTGCAGTCTACAACCTTCTCACTAAAGCCAAGTCCATGGCTCTTCAGTCTCTTCGGCTTGCCTCCTCATCTCTATTCAGCCTTTTGTGGGAGTCACTACAAGTGACTGTGAAATGGAGGTCTTTTCTCAGCCTTGGGTGAAATTGGTGAGAGATGCAGCAGGATGTAACTCCAGAGTAGAAGGACAACTTGTTTTGTTTTGTTTTCCTCAAAGACGCGTTACTTTTTGTGAAGTTTAGAATACATAATTGTGAAATATTCCAGGAGGTACTACTCACCAGGTAGTAAAGTATGTCCTGATGATTTTTTTGTATGAATCTGAGATATATTCATTCTAGCCTTAAATTATTATTATGGAGCCTTGATACAATACAGAGGTCATTTAGAATCTTGAGGCATCAGTTTCCTAAGCTGTACTGTGATTAGGTTACACTAATTCTACAATATGTCAATCAATTCTAAGACTATATAATTATGCTTCTGAATGTAAAGCATTATTTCACAGCCTCTGCAAATTGGAAAGGATTTTATAGGTTTTTGGAACTTGACCTCCACATACAATGTTCTAAACCCCAAATAACCAACTTCAAAGTAAATATTGTGAGCCTAATACATGGTAAAATTTTGTGAAATATATGTATTTAGAAAATTTTACTTAAATTCACCCTCATTTCATCCACAAGATGTCACTGTATACCACAATTTGTTTTATAATTTACATGCTTAACTTTTCCCTTAGGACTGGCTTTATGGTAGTTTTTCTTATGTGAACAGTCAAGTACATCTAGAACTAAATCCCTTGTGGTAGTTTCTGTAAGTGAAATACTATGTAAAATTAGAAGATTGCAAAATTATATCTGCATATTTCAGGATAGCTCTCAAAAAATGTTGGTCACATCTTCCATATATTTTTAATGTAAAAATAGTTGAGATAAGGGGTGTTGCTATATCTTGTGATTAGTATAAAATAACAAGGCAAAAAGTTTGGCTAAATGCAGAGGGTTGTTTGCGTGGAGGTTGATAGACATTACCTAGGGATGTAAAAGGGCACCTGGAGTCTCTATTTATGTAAGACAGAGGAAACTGCAGCCCTGGCCCTTCCCCCAGAACTGTAGGCACCACCTTTGTCTCTGTTTACTTTTCTCATCATTTATGCCTCATTAGCAACACCAGAGCTCAATTGCACCATCTCTGCGGGTTTGAGGGCCTGAGCGATGGTGGCGTACCCTCATTGGCGTCCTTCCCAGACCTGGGCACACTGCAGAGTGAAACCTGCGAACACTGAGTTTAGTAACTGATGTAATGAAGTGTTTGACAATTTCATCCACAAAGCATTCCCTTGGCATACACTTGGAAGACATTGTCAGAAAAAGGATCTTACTTTTAATTGCCTGAATAAATTCAAATCACAATTATCAGTATAATCTGACTGCTAGAACAAAGATTCAACACATTAATCTCTGTGATTTTTAACTACTGTGCTCAGGATCCTAGGAAGTATTTTCTAACATGATGGAGAAAATTGGTAAACCGAGCATAACAATCAAATGAAAAATTCTTTTTCCAGTAAAAATGTAGTTTTGGAGGAAGCCACTGGATGTCAGGCTTCACTCTAAAACAGTTAAATGAGTTCAGTCATTTATTATCTCACATTTCCCTGGTTTGGGAGCTACAATAGGTAAGTCGTTTTTATATTCCACTATCTTTTGTAGGGCTATTAATTTCATCTGAGTCTAATTATATTTTCAATGAATCCATAAATTGAAAAAGAACATAGATTTTGTTTTCTTGTTTGATATGCCCACATACTTTCTTCTTTCTTTCAGATGACTTTTAATGTTTAGATTTCTACATTAGAGAAAATGAGCAAAAGTAACCAATTGTCGTTCTATGCTCTGTACATGTGACATTTGTTAGTTGGCTTATTACCGATCTCAATATAACGTCATTACAAAGGTAATTGAATTTTTCTGTTTTCAAGTTCTCTCTGTTGTTCACACTATGTTGGCCTTACCGATTCTGTGTCCAGTAATTTGTCTTGGCTGAATGCTAGGAAATCTGGCAGACATGAAGAACTAAGTATAAAAGAACTTGGGTTCAAATACTTGATCTGCCATTTATTAGCTGAGTGACTTGATGAAAGTTGTATATTTGATCTTGGCCTCAAATTCTAAATGTTACACAATTAAAATAATATTGACTTATCTCACCAAAGTTGCAAGAAGAGAGTAGCATGGTGTTTTATGGTTGATAGCCAGATGACAGTCGTATTAAATTTTTAGCAACAGCAATTTCATTCTTCCCTCAGCTAGACTCCCAAATCCAGGCCAGAAAACTTCACTCAACGAATGTAGCTTTTACTGACAGCATGATTTTGCTCTTTGATAGCAGACACGGTTGCAACTGCACAGAAGTTGGAAGTGATCCATTGCTGGGCCTAACTCACTCAACCAGAGAGAAAGCTGGGCATGAGCTCTGTGCCCCAGAGCATGTGTTGGGCATGCGTTGTTGCTCATTGGCCCTGAGTCCTCTTTCGACATGCTCCAGCATGTACTGGCTTTATTGTTTCCTTGTTCTACCCCGTGGGCAGTCAGAACATCTTCAGTCAATGTGCTGCCAGGCTAACAGAAGGCATGCACGGCTTGGCCCTCTTTGTTTACCGTTGTCCATCTTCAGCACCACGTAGGAATTGCACCAGGGCAGTTGGATCTGTGCTTAACAGTCATTGTGGTCTTCAGCATCTATCTGGACACAGGTAAGACCTGTGGAAATAGTGGCACCCCTTGCTCCTGTATACAGACAGAACTTGGACATCAACAGAAATCAACATCTGCATTTCTTTAAGTTTTCCAGAAATCTGAGGGCATATTCCTTACACCTTTGAGATCTCATTGTTTTTTCTCATTTATATAAACTTGTTTCAAGAACTAAAATAAATTTTGTTCTCCTGCATTGACAAGGTGGGCATATTTAACTTTAAAAAATCAACAGCTACTGAATCTGATAAATGGATCATGGGAAAAACAGGCCCTTTGGACTTCTCCTCATATAAGAAAACTCATTCAGCCCTGCACCCCAGCTCTGCTCCTATGAACTCAGGTGCACCCAGGAGGCAGGACACTGAGGTCACTGATGGATTCAGAAAGTATAACTAGAAGCTATTGGATGGCTAAACATGTAGAAATAATGTAAGCTATGAGATGTATATTATCAACATTGTTCTCCATCATTAATAGTGAACCCCATTGTTATACAATAAAAAGATTATTTATAAATATCATAAACAAGCTTGATAAGTTAATTGTTTTACTGACCAATAATTAACTGCGTAGTGTAAATATAACTACAATGTAACAGTATTATAACTTTTTAGTACATTTCAGCCAACCATTTGATTGAACAGATAAATTTTAATTGTTAGAGATCCCTAGCAAGGACAGTATTTCTTCCCTTCTTGTATCCCATTATGTTTACATGATTTATTGCCAGACTGGGATTCATATATTGATTTGGATTCATAGTACTGATTTTCACTCATTACAATTCCCTTCATCATTTGTTGAGCCAATGATTCACAAATTATTTTAAAAAAAAATAGAAGAAAGTATCTGTGAGGCTGTAGTGCTAGGTATCAGAGAAACAATCTTCTCCCCATTATAAATTTTCAAGGCAATATTTACTCATCTGCTTGGAGGCTTGGTCTCTAGGAGCCTATTGTTTTATTCTTTCCTATGTCTATTTACCAAAGACACATTTCACCTATGGTGTTTTTCATTCATCTGATGAGGTAATGAAAGACTGTTGAATTAATATGTTTGAATAAAGGAGCCTAGTGTTATAATAGACAAGTGTTTCATGTAAGGCAGAACTAAAACCTCTATTTAAAAAATAATCTTTATGAAATTCTCTAGAAATCATCTGACATGTATTAACATTTGATATAAATCAAGCTTTCATTAAAATTATGACCTTATGCTTAGGGTTTGTGAAAAGTGGTCACTATGCTGCTCACTTACCTCTGGTCTCCAGCTCAAGGTAGTTTTTATCATGTCATGAAAAGGTCATGAATCAGCGCTTTGTGTATAAATTTCTCTCTCTCCCTCTCTCTCTCTCTCTCTCTTTGGTTGGGATGGGGTTTACTTGCATAAGAATTGAAGAATTGCAGGATGAAATGGGAGTCAACTTTGGCCAGTAAACACTGTGACTTAAGGCATCAAGTTAGAATTAAATTCATGGTACTGTAAAATAGTAACCTCATTGAGGATCAAAGTCATGCTTTTTTATCCAGCGCTTCTTTGTGACAAACACATTATGTCAGCTCCACTAGCTCATTTGTCTGCTGCAGTTCCACTTTATCAGGCTGGAGTAAAAAGAATTGATGTGTCTGGATAGATAAAGTAAATGGAAACTCAGGACTCATTCCAATATGCTGTACTTTGATATATTTTGCAAACCTGAGAGCAGCTGGTGTAACATTAGTTACTGTTGTATTTAAATATTGTACATTAGAAGATCTTTGAAAAGGTATTTTATAATGTTCCTTTTTCCCCCTTTTTTAGCACCTATTGGCTTTCAGATTGTTCTTTTTTCTTTGATTTCCAGATTGTGTTTACGAATATTTGAAGAGCCTGTTATTTTAGAAACTTTTATTACCAAGCCAGAAAAACAAATTAAAATTTATTACAAAATTCTTAATGAAAACCATTTTTAATTATAACAGTCACTTGCCTTTGCCTAATGCCTTCATCCTTTATGATATCCAATGGGACATTTCATGAATTAGGAAGATTTTATTTTCCCAAATTCCTTGTTTTCATACCTCTATCCTTTCTGGTTGAAAGTACTATCAAATTTAGGATAAAAATAGAACTTCTTTAACATTAGCTCAGAGTCAGTATGATCACATTTCATTTAAAATTATATTTCACTAAAATACATTGTTCAGACCAAAATAAAAATCTTTAGTATGTTTGAATATGTAAATCAATAGAACAAAAATACTACCAAAATTATTTTTAAAAATAGAATCATAATGTTTCTCAAATTATTAGACCAACACAAGTTCTAATACTTGGGAATTGACATTTTAATTGCCAATGTTTTACAGGTGTGGGTCACAAAGAAACATAAGATTATAGCTCCAGGAGCAATGGGAAAATGAATAATAGTTTGAGTCATAATGAATAAATTCCTGCAAATGAATTGTTCTTGTACTATGCCCTTTTTTCTTTTAAAATTATTTACATACAGAAAATAAAACAAATCATTGAGAACTGTACTCAGATAATTGAACCCCCCAAATATTCCTGATTCATTATTTCAATATTGAATTAATGTACATTTTCTGTTGTTCTGTTTTAGTTTATCTCAATTTAGGCTCTAGTTTTTCTTTCCATACTCTGGTACACATAGTTAGCATCTTAATTTAGAACTATAAGGCAAGCATATAATCATGAACCCTTCAATGAAGTTCCACTAGTACCAGATATTATGCATATTAAGTACATGAGTAGACAGAGGTGGGGAAAGGAAGCTGTTGTGGTCTGGAGATATCAGGGATGAGTGGCTGAAATGACCCACAGATCTTTCTTTTATCAATACATTTAGGAGGAACTAAATCAGCTACTGATAACTCTGCTGATTATGGGCTTTCTTGAGCGCCTTTATGGAGAACAGGAAGACAAGAAGATCAGCTCTTATCCCTGAAGAGGAACTTGATCCTGATGGAAACATCCTAATGGAAAATGCGGGGTGGGATGGGAGCCTGTGATGAAGTGGCAGCTTGGCCATGCCACAAGTCATTTGACACCAGCTGTCTACCTTCCAACTCCAAATTTTCAGTAAGATTTTTGCATAAGGAAAAAGCAAAGAGTGAGATGAAATATTAACACAGGGTCTACATTTTTATTGATGTTTCAACAACATATCAATCAGCACTGATGTTTAGAATACATCTAACTTTTGGGAAAGGTATATTTATTGCTCTCTTTACAAATGTACTTGCGTATGTATTCAATTTTTTATTAAGATGTGATTGCCAGAATATTTTACTCGGAAAGGAAAAGCCACTGTGAAAGAGGATAGAAAAAATGTATTGATGAAAACAATATATACATGTGAAAATAAATATATTTAAAAAGCATCCTTTAACAGTGACCATTTCAATTAACATTGACTTCTAAACAGTATGAGATTAATAAAATTGAGAATTTTTTTTTATAAAAGAACTATGAAGATTCAGAATTTTTTTCTTTTTTTTTTTTTTGGTACCAGGGATTGAACTCAGGGGTACTTGACCACTGAGTCACATCCCCAGACCTATTTTGTGTTTTATTTAGAGACAGGGTCTCACTGAATTGCTTAGTGCCTCGCCATTGCTGAGGCTGGCTTTGAACTTGTGATTCTTCTCTCTCAGCCTCCCTAAGTGCTGGGATTACAGGCATGGGCCACTGCGCCCAGCTAAGATTCAGCATTTTTAAAAACTATACTTTTAAAAACTCTTATTTGTAGATATGTCCCTTAACATGTAGATATATAATGTACATTTAGGGTAGACTTGCAATGACAAAAAATATCATGTGTGACTGATCATATACCTATACTTTTGCACTTGAAATGATAATTGCTCCAATTCTAGCAAGCAAATGAGTCTTTCATTGTTTGGTAGATTATTTGGAGAGTCTTTGAATGCCTAGATGTCTGTTTATGTGAAAAGTTATGGTGAAGAAAAAGAAGACAAGGAAAATGCATTTAGAATGCCATAAAGATCATAAAGATTTCATTTTACGTTAATAGAGCTCCAGAGACATTGAGCTTCATTAAGGGACATAATTGAGAATTCAGTCAGCAAGAGAGTTAATGATGTTTGAGAGCCCAAAGGATAGGGATGAGCAGAACAAGAGAAGTGTAGTCACCAGGTAGCTCTCCTTTGAGCAGCTCAAAATGTCAAGTTATTGTTCAGTATGTTCAAAATGCCATATATGCCTTGTGGTTGATGCAGTGACATTTTCTGTTATATCAACAGAGAAGAACAGTGCATAGGTGTCATGAGCCTCACGGAGTGTGATCCAATGGAATGTAGGTGCACATGTCCAGTAATGTCACTGAAACCTTATCCTAAGCAAAGCGTGTCAGCCAGTCTATCCTCTGAATGTCTCACTTGATACCCTGGCCATGCAATAGGAAACCCACTTACTGAAGGTCCTTCTCTATGATTGGTGATTTCCAATTCTTTTTTGCAATGCCAACAGGTGAAGTAATTCTACATTTGCTAACTTAACATGTATAACCAGATGTCCCCAGTGGGACAGAACCTGCTTCAAGTCTTACTTGGCATGAAAACCAAGTGGGAAAGTGGGGCGACTTTATGTTACATTTGGACAATGCTTCACTGAGCCATGAGCCATGAGCAGGTAGTCCTGGCATGAACCCCTCCCCAGGTTGCTGAGTGACTTTGGGCATGTCATTTAATCTCTGGGGGTCTCAGTTACTCTACCTGGAAAAGGAGAACACTTGGCTCATCCTGCTCACAATTGGTTTCAGTTCTAAAGTTCTATGAGAAGTAAAGAAGAGGCACTTTTTTTTTCCTCAAGGATAGCAAAAGAAAAATTGGGAATTCCAAAATTTGCTACTTTGGATGAAAAATAATGCTTGTAAATTACCTGCCTTTGGAGGTTTAAAAGGTTTTAGATAGCCCTTAGAAATGGAAATTCTGAGAGGAAGTTTGAAGCAACTGGGGGTTTTTGTATCTTCTCTGTAGCAGAAATTTTACATAGTTTATCATAGTTAAGTTTCAAGAGTCCATAAAATAACAATGATGTTATAGATGAGAGATCTCAAGCTCAGAGAATAGTACAGCTAATCAGAGCCAGAGCTTGAAGCATCTTCTAGGTCCATCCTCTTGTGATGTTCTCTATATCACAGCTATTGGGAAGGGGAAAAAGACATTTATTTATTGAGTGCCTGCAATGTGTGGAGTATGATATTTCCTCATTTAAACTTTTTGAATGATAGGTAAATTATTCCCCTCAGTATCAGAAAGATTAAATTAGAGGGTGGCTAACTAATGCTGAGAGGCCAAATCTGGCCTGTGACCTATTTTTGTAAAAAAAAAAAAAAAGTTTTATTTGCATTCGGCTATGACCATGCATTTATATATTGTCTCTGACAGCTTTTTTTTTTTTTTTTTTTTAATTTTAATTTTTATTTATTTTTCTCAAAAGTTGCATTTAAATACATGTTATCAAACATAAAAGAAAAAAAACAAATTTTCAGAAGCTGTACACACTATTCACTGAAAACGTTTGTTGAGGCAAATAGAAAAAAAAATTATTACAATCATAATTTTTCTAACTTTGCACAAAATTGTAAGCAGATTACATTCTTCATATTAAACATCTTTATATGCACTTTCAATGAACAGTATATATATATATATTTATATATATTTTTT
>PVHX01007245.1:0-86289 GCA_004024805.1 Geosciurus inauris | reverse complement strand
GCATTTCCAAGTTTGTCCCCCTCTCGCTTCCTGCTCGTATAGGCCCTTGCTGTCAATTAGAAGATTGCTGCACACCTTCTTGGGTCTTTCCTGTTCATATGCATAGCTTTGCACGTGTATGTGGCCTTCTAGATCCTCAGGAATGTATCAGAACCTTTCAGGACTCTAGACCATCCTTTTACATTTTGGTCAAGCTCTTGTCTGCCCAACTGGTATTGTGTCCTTAGGTAGCTTAGGGATATATCTTCTCCCACAGAGTGAGGCTCAAGTCAGGTCCAAAATTGACTAGTGACCTGCAGATGAAGTTTCTCTAGGGACAGGGGAGACATAACCAATAATGACAATGCTCTAGTAATGGGGCTCTTTGAGACTCTACAAATCTATTTTGTCCCTTTCTATTGATAGCCAGATTGTTGGTTTTTACCACTGTGGCTAAGACGTTGTTGGGTCTTGAGATTATCCAAAACTGGGAAGAGATGCCAAATGAATATGACACAAACCATGCCACTTTTTTTAAACTGAGCTTTTGAAATTTTTCTTGAATAAATTGCTTTTTGGTTTGTTGTTTTTGGTTAATTTACAAGTTTCCCGAAGCTTGTAAATTTTCAAATATTTTCACTGATTTTATGCAAGAGTGCACTTATAGAGGTCCTCATTCCATCATTCAAGAAGCCCCAGCTCTTCCATTTTTATCTTAACAATATAAATTACTTCATTGACTCTGTTTCTTTCATATCAGAGATCGTGGGTCCAAATTCCAATAAAGTACCACATAACGACACAAAGGAGACAGATGAGCTTCTGATAGGGATTTAGACAGTGCTGGTGGGTACCACAAGCCCATCTCAGGGAGTGTCCACTTCTTAAGTCCAGTCTGTTGGCCTCCTCTGGGAAACAGGGACCAAATATTGCCAGATTTTCCAGCTTATCAAAATAAGCAAGACTTCCAGGTTGGGTTTTTTTTTTTTTTTTTTTTTTTTTTAAGAAATGTCTATAAATTTTTACATTGCTCAAACCAAACAGCACATTTCTGTGAGATTTCACAGCAGATCTCTAATTTATATTTCTTATTAAAGTGCAGTGATAATACAAACTAGGAATTGTTTTCAGATTATTTTTGTTTTCTATAGAAAATATTAGGCCACATGGTTTTCCTCATGATCATTGTCTGCATTTACTTTATGGGGAGTTATTTTTATAAACTCGATAGTAGAAGTTTTGTTCTTACATTGAATAAGGACAGGTCTTCCTTCTGGAGATTCTCACAGGAGATATGAGTTGCTCCTAGATGACTTTCCCTTCCCATTTCTGCCTCCAGTTTCCTCAGTCTGTTCTGAATGTGTAGACCTGAGCAAGATTAGGTGTGTCTCATCAACAAAGTCTTTATGCAGTGTAAGTCTGGAAGGAGTCAGCAAATGAAAGTTGCTTTGATTCTGAATGGATCTTTTTAAAAAATGTTTATTCTTTTTAGTTATATATGACAATATAGTCTGTTCTGACATATTTATACAAACATGGAGTATATCTTATTCAAACTAGGAGCCCAGTCGTGGATGTACATGATGTTCAGTTTCACTGTGGTGTATTCCCATATGTACATCTTGAGTGTAAGCTTTACAATTATTTGCCATTTTCAGACAAAGCTGTGCCTGTTGAAATACTCAATGTTCAACTGCAGCCATAACCAAGGACCATGCCCCTTGCAAAGAAAAATGAATTTGTCAGGGAGGACCGGCTTTCTTTGTCTTCCAGCAGGACTTCATTTGAACCATCTCAAACCTGACAGATATTTCTTGGGTTCCTCTCCATTGCTTTTTCTGAGGAAAGATTAACATTGTGCTCCATTTGCCTAACTCTGAAATGTGACAGTTTCTCCCTGAAAACTAGTGAGTATTCTGCAGACAGGCATTTGATTTTCATTCTAGGAAACCTAACACAGATTATCTTGTATTGTACTTTGCCCACATTAAGGAATTCCTCTGCATGAATCTTTATTAATCATGGTCAATGCTATTGGTCTTTGTTAAACCTTCTCCACTGCTCTAAGGAGGCATTGTCAAAGAGGATTTACTACCAGTTTTCTTCCCCATCAGAGATTTATGCTTTTCTCTTCAGAATGCATAGCTTTAATGCTAAAGTAATATTTCTTTGTGACTGACCCAGAATTAAACCCTAAGAAAGTATCTTGCTAGAAAATCAAATACAGCTGGACAACTTAGGGAAATCTGTACCTCTTTTCTTCTCCTAGTCCTCATTAGCAATGATCAATTTACTGCTCAGCTGTAGCAAAGATCAGTTGGATGTTAAAGCCTGTTGATTTTGAAATGCATAAGAAGAGAGAAATGACTAAGGAAGAAGAGAGTTTGAAGAACAAATATTCTATTTAGTTTGTGAACAATAAGCTTATAGGTTGAATAAAGAATTTGCCATTCTGAATTGTGGGAGGAGCCAGAAAATATTTATTCTAAAATTATAAGTTGGATATCTGAAGTGTAATTTTGACAGAAATATCCTATTTTCTCAAATAAATACCCTTTTAAAATGAGAAATAAAAGTTATGTCTAGAGAATAAAAAGACAAACCAAAGGCTGGGAGAAAATATTTCCAAAATTTTCTTTATTGATGGTACATCAATAAAGCTACAGTTTGGATTTTAAATGTCCCTCAAAGATCTATGTGTAGAGGGCTGCATCCCCAGGATGGCACTATTGGAAGGTGGTGGAGCCTTTGGGAGGTGGAGCCCAGTGGGAGGTCGTTGGGTCCTTAGAGGCATGCTGTTGAGAGAGATTGTGGGACTCGGCCCTTTTCTCTCTGCTTCCTGATGATGTGAGAGGTTTTGCTCTACTATGTGCTCCCACCATGAGGTGCTGCCTTGCCACAAGCCTAAAGCAAGGGCTAATTGATTATGGACTGGAACTCCAAAACGGAGCCAAAGTAAATGTTCTCTCTTTATAAGTTGATTATCTCAAGCATTTTACAGTGACAGAAAACTGACTAACATAACTGTTATCCAGAATATACAAAAAACTTTTAAAACTCAACAATTAGATATTGAACAACTGAATTAAAAATGGGCAAAAGATCTGAACAGAAACTTCATTAGAGAAAATATACAGATGAAAAACAAACATACAAAAATATATGCAACATCAATTGTCACTAAGGCAATGCAAATAAAACAGTAAGATGCTACTACAAATCAGAACAGCCAACATCTGAAACACTGTATCTCCAAATGCTAGCCAGGATGAAGAACAACAGGAATTCCAATTCACTGCTGATAGGAATGCAAAATGTCACTCTGGAAGATAGTTTGGCAGTTTCTTAAAAACTAAAAATACTCTTAACATTCAGTCCAGCAAGTGCACTGCTTGGTGTTTACCCCAAAGAGTTGAAAACTTCTATCCACATGAAAACCTACAAACAGATGTTTATTCATAGCAAAACTTGGAAGCAGTCAAGATGTCCTTGAGTGCATAAATAAACCGTTGTTACCTAGATAATGGAGTATTATTCAACATGAAAAAGGATATCAAGACATGGATTAATCATAAAAGCATATTATTAACTGAAAGAAGATGATCTGAAAAATTACATGCTGTATAAGTCCAACTATATAACATTCTGGAAAGGATAGTTATGTAGACAGTAAAAGATCATGGGATTCCAGGATTTAGAGGAAAGGCGGGATTAACAGGATGAGTGCTGAGTATTTTTAGGGCAGTGAAACTATTTTGTATAATAATGTACATGACATTAGAAATTTGTCTAAAGTCACAGAATATATGATACCAAGAGTGAACCCTGATGTAAACTGTGGACTTTAAGTGATGATGATGTGTTAGTATGGGTTCATCAGCTAGAGCACAGGTACCAATCTGGTGGGGGATATTGACAGTGGAGAGGGGCAAGATGGAAGGCAAGAGGTCCATAGCAACTCTGAACTTTCTGCTCAGTTTTGCTATGAACGTAAAACTGCTCTAAAAATAAGGGCTATTATAAACAAAACTCTACTTGTAGCATTGAACCATATTGTTATATTAGTTTTTAAAAATGGGGAAAGCTATTATCAAGATTGAAATCATAAAAAAACTGGCTTGTATTTTTATCCCAAATTTATTTGTGTTAAGGCTCAGTGAAAAATGAAATAGTAAATAAACATAGTGGAGCAAATGGGCAGGAAATGCGATGAGCACATTCCGAATGGGAAAGATACTAAAGTCCTTCTCCCTTGTGGTATTTGAAAAGGTTCTTCTTCTTTACTTTCCCTCTTTAAATGTGAGTGCATTCATCATTCTCTTTTATTTCTTCACATTTTCCATCCATGTATTTTTTATAAAGGTTCTGGTGCCAAGAACAAAAGCATTAATCTATCGGTAGTCTGATGTGGACAATTAATTAAAGCTTTTAAGTTAGAATCAATTTCTCAAAACTCTACATTCAGTGATGGATTCTTTATTGCACTGATGTTTCCAAAGTCTAGAACTTTGTATTTAAAAAGGAAAAAAAATTATATGTCTAGCTTCTGATTATAATCTGGTATTCTCACAATGGGGGAATAATAATTTTAGATGAGGATATACAAGCCTCCTCTGTGAAAGTTTCATTTTCCTCCTTTAGTGAGCAGAAACCTGCGACTAAATCTTTTTATATTTTATAACTTGGAAGCAGCAGCATTGTGTGAAATTTGAAAGCCCCACTGACCTTATTATTTCCAAAGTTAGAAGTATACCAGTGTGTTCTTTTGTGACCCCGAGATGAAAAGCATTTGCTGCTCCTCTTAGACTTGCCCTACCTGTCATTCTAGCTATACTTGAGTGTTAGGGTCCAGGAAGTTCACTCCTGGCTCATTCAAAGTCAGCCAAACTATGACAAAAAAAGATGAGATCAACTCCAGAATCAAGATACCCAGGAAAAGACTGAGATTCCTTGATATATTTCCCCTCTCCCGCATAAAGAATAAGACAGATTTGGGGGTGTTCTAGTCACAGGGTTTGTAGACTGTAACCAGACTGGAAAAGGGGCATCCTTTTCATCATGGTTCCAGATTTTTGGGTGATTCAAGATATTTCTTGAAGTTTTGTGGGGTTTTAGCTCTGGGTTTGGGTTTGCTTTGTATTTAGGTAAGCCATTTTGCTTAGTAATAGTTGAGGACTTGGTTGTATTTGTCTCTCCATGGGCAACTACCTTGTTGCAATGGAAATTTAAGAGCTCAAATCTACAGCTGTCAGCATTTAGCTGCTACTGCTTTCATGAAGGTACTTTAGCCTATTCCCTGGAAGATGGCACACATGTTACAGCTAGTAAAAATGTCCAACTCTGCTTAACAAAGTAAGTCTATAGAAAATCTTGGATAAATAGCTTCCTTGATTGGTTGAGTATCTTCGTTCATCTATGACTGAATATATTATAAATGCTGATGATCACTCATGGAATAGAAAAGAGCTTAGAAAAAGTATATGAAAATGTTTACCTAGCTCACAAAAGGAAAAGGTAAATGTATGTGTGAGTATATATGTGTGTTGTGTATACACATATGTATGTATATATATAAAATTTCTCATTACTATAATAAAATACCTGCTCTGGATAATTTTTATAGAGAAAATAGGTTAATTTTGGCTCCTGGTTCTGGTCCAAGCTCAAGAGGTCACTTGTGCGAATGGTCTTCCTGCTGGCAGAATCCCAAATAATGCAAGGTATTACATGGAAGAGACAGAGAGTACTGTATGTGCATAACGCCTCTTCTCTCCCACTTCTTATAAAGCCATGAGTATTCAACCATATGGGCTTCAGCCTGATGACATTATCTGATCCTAATTACCTCCCAAAGACCACCTCTACCACCACAGGTGGATTAAATTTCCACCCTTTTAACAGCTCACAATGGCAATTAAACACCAACAAGAGTATGGGAGGAGACATACCACATTTAAACCATAGTATTAGACTTCCCCCACATTTTCCTAGCAACTCTTAGTCCTGTATCACTAAAACAATTATTAAAATAATAATATCATTGTTTACATTATAACAAAATGTAAAATAATAATTGAAGATCGTATCATCAAGGGACCAGCTGGAGGAGGTGAGGTATGAGATTTTTATGGGGAGGAGATAAATTCTTGCTAGTGTTTCACTCTGTGAATAAGTGATACTCTTTTTTTAGTATTTCATTTGCAGCAGTTGAAAAACTCTCTCTCTTATCTTTTTCACCCCATCTCCTGTATTGTGAATCCAGCACTTGGAGTACATAGGAAAAAAGTGATAAAAAAGTAATATGATGACATAATACTGTGCCCTCACCCAGCCCTCAGTATTGTATTTTTTTTTTTTCTTGGTTCCTGGGAAGATTCTTGTCCACAGTGACTGAAATCTAGGGAAAGTCCCATACTCATTCTGCTCAAATGTGTTTGCTGCTGGCAACCCATGGCAGTTGCTCCCCTTTCTTCTTCTTGATGATATATGTGCTGCTGAAGGGAAGAAAGAAAGGAATTTGGTATTAGGATTGAGCCATAGTTTTTACAAAGCTCCTATGCGGCAAAATTAAAAGTGAAAAACATTTTCTTCATTTTCTGAGCTACAGAGAAAGTCTTAATGCTTGAAAAAAATGTGTGTTTTGAATGTTAGGGAAAATTGTTTGATATATTTCTTTTAAAGCAGTAGTTTTTCTCTCCCTCCTTGCTCCTATAGAATATCTCTGTGAATACAATGGATTTCCTCATTCTTAGCCTACTTTCAAGACTAGAGGGCATTTGCATAATACTGAAGTATGGCTCCATTTTTTCTTTCTCTTTAGAATTCTCATTCTATGTACTCTCTCTCTCCCTTTCTTTTCTGCCCTTTCCAAGAGGGTGGTCTTGATAGACAGATTGGAGAAATCCCCATGGGGTGACTCCCACAGCCTTTCGACTTGTTATAGAAAAGAACAGAAAGAAAGGAGTGGCTGGGCTTTTTCTTTATGATGGAGAAAATAACTTCATAGTAATAGGATAATACCTTTTTGCCACATTTACCCATCCTCTATCTCATCCCTCCTCAGTGACTCTTAATTGCCCTTACTATGGATCTATCAGATACCACTTTTTCTGTACATTTAAATGAAAGTGGATTAAAATTGAGAAAGTTGGACCAAACACAGCTCGTTTGTCATCTCTTAAGAAAACATTTCCTAAACTTTCATATTGAATGCTCCACTGGATGCCCTGGCCCCTGACATGTACCTCTGATGTACACTCTCCATTGCACTGAAGTAATCTGATATGCCTGTCATCTTTATATTGCTGTGCTCCCAGTTCTTAGGGCTTTCTGCACTTCAGGTACTGCACAACTCCAGGGGAACTGTTCACATTTGCAGTCATCTTAGTTTTGTATATTCTCTTCATGCTTTTCAGGTAGGTAGCAATAAAACATTTTGAGAAAGTGGTAGCTATCGTGGAGTGGCCAGCACCTTGCCAGGGAATTCTTGCTTGCTTGGAGGGATAAGCCTCCTGAGAAATTAAAGTCTAGAAAAATTAGTAAAGAACAAAAGACAAAGTCAGAAAAGATAGTTTCAAAAGTTGAAGACTCTGATAGATCCAGTCCACATGGGAACAGAGCTAGACAACAAGACAACGGTATAGCACTTGCCTCCCGTGTGTGAGGTACTGAGTTCAATCCTCAGCACCACGTATAAATAAATGAGTAAATAAAGGTCCATCAACAACTAAAAACAAAAAAAAGAAAAAAGAAATGGCTCCATTGGTTTACTTAAGGGGGTACATCAAAGGCAGGGATAAGGTTTCAAGGGCGAAGTCTTGATTCTTGATGTCTTGCAGTGAGCAGGTTGATTGGCATCTTGGCAGGTCACACCCATCTCAGAGGGGCTGTGCGGCTACAGCAGGTCACCCCATCTCCGGTGCTGTGTGGGATCTTTGGCAGAGCTTGAATCAGGCTCACAATGAGTCAGGGCAGTCAGAGGAAATGTCCACTGGTCATTCCCAAACACCAGATTCTATATTCCCAGACATCTATCCAATAGGCTATGATGTGCAGTAGTCCACACACAGCCCACAGGCATCACTCTATAGGTAGCATTTTCTGTTTCCTAAAAAGACGGTATTAGTTCTGGTGTGACAGAGCTGATCTTTTTCATGGCTTGCCCTTAGAGACAGTACAGAGTGTGACAATGAAATGAAATTTCAGCAAAAGATTGTAAGATAAATACATGAATGAACATATGATGCTCTCAGTAATATTTTCCAAATCCAATTAAGGTACCAAAGTTTTCTTGGTATTCCAAACCCATGTTCTCCTCCTAATGCTGCTTTTTCTAAGTGTCCGTGTAGACCTACTCCTTTGTAGTTTTCTGCAGTTCTGTGTGTGACTAAATATTGTCTCAAGTTTTGGTTCCTTTTCATCATCTTCATTTATCACCTTCCTGGACCAACCATGCATCTACAACTAAGGCCATAAATCGAACTGGCTTTTGGCATTGTTAAAAACAGATCTGGTTTGGCCTTGAGTTTCCCTCTTAAAATGCTTGTTTGTTAGAAGAACATCAATTAAGGTCCCCTTGGACCCATTAAAGGTAGTGCTGTTTTAATTAGGTTCAGTCAACAGGATTGATTAGGAGTCAACGAGAAGCTTTGGTGGAGTGAATTCATGGGCAGTACATTTGGCTGTCTTTCAAAACTGTGTTATGAATTTCAGTATAAACATTTTTTAAAATTTCTGTTGCTTTTCATTGTGTAACTGCAAATTGTGGCCTTTAATAAAAACAATGTTTTTTGAAAGTATATACTAAATACTCAATCAGTATATATGATTTCCAATAAATAAACTTTCTCAATTAATTAAAATTTATTTTGCACAGAAAATTAAAGGTTAATATAATATGCAACAACTATGCTGTTTCTTGCTATTGGAAAGAAATTTCTTGTGTTACTTTTTTTAATGATAAAAGAAATATCTGGCTATTATGAGATATCAATTAATATTAACAAGTATGAAGAATTAAATAACTTCTTTGCCTGGACCTCCCTGAGGTAATTGTGTACCTTGTGCCATTATTCTTATTTATTCAGGCTTAACTCTAGACATAGGGTTGTTTATAAAAATGAATTTCCACTGTGCATGGTATTCTATTTGCACTTTTCGTTTATCCATGTATAATAGAGAATACTTAGAAATCTAACTTGTTCTTTTTCTAAATCATTTAAAAATGCTTCTAAAAGTAATACATAAATATGTAAAACTGCATATTTATAGGATACTATGAGATTTTTTATATGTATATACATTGTATAGTGCTTAAGTCAAGTTAAACATACCCATTTCATCAAGCATTTATCATTTCTTTATGATAAAAACACTCAATATCACAACTCACACTAGCTAAATTGTGGAACCAACCCAGATGCCCTTCAATAGATGAATGGAATATTACTCAGCATTAAAAGAAAATAAAATCATGGCATTTGCAGGTAAACAGATGGAGTTGGAGAATATCATGCTAAGTGAAGTAAACGAATCCTAAAACTGTTTCCTCTGATTTGTGGATGTTAATTAATAATGGGGATGGAGGGGACCATGGGAGAAAGGGAGGAACTTTGGATAGGGCATGGGGAGAAAGGGGAAGGGAGGGGGCATGCAGGGAAGAAAGATGGTGGAATGAGATGTACATGTATGAAGACACAAATGGTGTGACTCTACTTTGTGTACAAGAGAAATGAAAAATCATGCTCCATATGTGTACTATGAATGGAAGTGCATTCTGCTATTTTTAAAAAATAAAAAACAAAAATATTTAAAAGAACACTCAACGTCTTTCTGAATTTTTGAAATGTACAACACATTATCTAAAGTCATTCTACTGTGCAATAGCACACCAGAACTCCTTGCTCCCATATAACAATGACACATAACCATCAACCAACCTTTCTCCATCCTCTTCTCCTCTAGATTGTCTTTTTCCATGTCTGTACTCCTACAGAATTGGTATGTCATAATTTATACAGCCATTTTCTTACTATCATCTCTTCAGACTGCCACTCTGGGCAATGATTCAGTGAATATTCTTCTTATATGTTGGCACTTTTTCTTCCCTTCAAAGAACCTCTACAGTAGAATATCTGGGTAAAAGGAAAAAAAAAATGTTATATTTAGATTTTCTTTACATGCCCCATCGAAATAATTTCTGAAAAGGTTATAAAACAGGCGATTTTCAGACTATTTCATTCCTTGACAGTATAGCCTAGATTACTTAAAGAGGCCACTGTTTTAAAAGATTGTCTTTTACAACAGTACAGAATGTAAACCTAATCTCCATGGTGGTATTCCTAACCACTCTACATTTCCTGCTGTTTTTATAAGGAATCACATTATCTAGAAATGAAGGAATAACCTTAAGTTCTACCATCATGATTTAGGATACATAATTTTACCTTAAAACATGCCAAAAATATGGCTCAGCATTTACAAGATTCAACAAAATAGTTTAAAAATAATAGCCAGGAATACTGGCACATGCTTGCAATCCCAGTGACTCAGGAGGCTGAGACAAGAGGATCACAAGGTCAAGTCTGGCCACAACAACTTAGTGAGGCCCTAAGCAACTAAGACCCTGTCTCAAGATAAAGAAATACATGAAAAGAGGTGGGGATGTAACTCAGTGGTATATCACCCCTAGGTACCAAATAATAATAAAACATAATAAACATTTTACCTGATTCCAAAACATAATGTATCACATCCACATTCATCATCAGCCAGTACTGCTGTCTGTGCTAAGGAATTCACTGGCCATGTGCCTCATAGTTAACCTTAATGAAACTGAGTTCACTGAGGAGCTTTCTGCACAGCATCAGGGGCAGAATGCATTGTGGGATTGCATGATAAGTGAGTTATAGTAAGTGGTGTTTCAGGAAGCACAGTGCACTCACCTCTGGTCATATGCAAAATTATGTTGGCAGTAAAAACATTCTTAATTTTAAATATATTAGAATCTTATTTATTTTAATATGAACTAGAAAAAAGTATCTAGAATATCAAATTCATAATTGCATATATAGTCATGTACCATATAACAATGTTTCAGTTAACATGGATCTCAAATACCATTGTGGTCCCATGAGGTTATATTGCCTAGTGAGATTATAGCTGTCTTAGTCTGTGTAAATACTCTATGTGATGTTTGTGCACAATGAAATCACTTAATGATGAATTTCTCAGAATGTATTCCTGTGGTTATACAATGCATGACTATATATAAGTATGTATATGTATATTAGTGTGTGTGTGTGTGTATATATATATATATATGCATTGAAAGTAAAATATGAAGTACCAGTGAGATACATATATGCTCATATATCTGATAAGGAACAATATCCTTATCAGATATTGTTCCAAGTGCTATGGATAAAATGGTATCTCTAGTCTAGCAAAAGTTATGCAAATGTACATAAATGCCTAAAGTCTGAGAAAAACTATGAAAATATACATAGGCTTATTTTTATTTTCAACTACAAAATTAAATCTAATTTCTATGAACATTTTATTACTTATCAACTCTACCAAAGTGGCAGTCTTTCTGTTTTAATCTCTTTAACTCCCATTACAATAAGTGACATAGTGGTCCACAATTTCTCTCTTGTCCCCAAAACAATATAAGTGTATTTCTTGCTGTTGTCACAGGAATGGCAAGTGAACAGGCTGGCAGGTTGTCCTCCTCCAGGCTCATTCAGGGAGGTGGCTAGGGGAACTCTGTGTCTTCCACAGAATTTGCAGCCAGCCCTGGGAGTTTTCTTCCATCCTGGCAGTTGGGAGAAGAAAAAAGTATGCTGCCAGAGTGGGGGTGGCTCTGCCATCCAAGCCTGAATCTGACACATGGCTCTTCCCCTTGGGAATGTGTACTCAGTCCTCAGGCTAGAACTCACCTAGGAGGCCTTGGCTAACTTCTAGAAAGCCCGAAACAGTAGGTGAGTGATGGCCATGGGATAAAGGGACAGCCAGCACTCTCTGCCACTGTGGGTCTCCAATGTGAAAATAGCCCTCAGAATCAGTCTATCACTCCCCAGTCCTGGAAGAGTCATGAAGATCCTCCTTGGCTTATGCATCTAAGAAATGACACAATACATACAGTGTGGCCCAGGATGCTCTGGAAATACTTTATGATAAATACAAAATGTATATTCCAAGTTGCCCTAGGGATCATCTGCTCTTCTTTCTACAACCAGACAAATCAAAGGACAGAACTCTACCTCTGCCTCTTTATGCTCACCTACACTCTTCTTTAACATGCACAAAATGTTTTCTACTTCTACCACCTACCCTCTTACTCCATTCTCAAATCCATGAGGATCTTCTCATTGTCAAATCTAGTGCTTCTTCTCAGTACTTATTTTCTTTTCTCTTTTTACATTATTGATTCTTCTTCCTCTTATTAGTTTTGTAGGAAATGCTGTTTGTTTCCATAATACCAAGAGTAGCAAACACAATATAACACTTGACACGAAAAATTATTCTCTGTATTACCCAAATCTTAATTTACCCAACTTTCATAACAACCTTATGGTGTAAACATATCATTTACTCCATTTTATGAATGACCAAAATGAAGCCTAGAGAGGTTAAGTGATTTGAGCAAGGTCACGCAGCATACCTGAGGTTTGAACTCAGGCAGGAAGTCTTTGGATTCTGTGCGCTCATCCTCTATGTTATGATTCTGTATTTCATTTCTATTTTGAGCTAAAATCTGCTAAATCATGGAAATTTAAGCAGAGCTTATTTATTTATTTATTTATTTTTAAAATTATGTGCTATTTTTTTTTATCTTTATTTAATTTATGTGGTGCTGAGGATTGAACCCAGTGCCTCATGTATGCGAGGCAAGCGCTCAACCGCTGAGCCATAAACCGAGCCCCAAGCAGAGCTAATTTATAGCGTACTCATTTAGTTCCAATTTTCCTGGTGAAATCACAGTTCTCCATCTTCTCCTTCTCCAGATTTCACACACGTTTCTATGGAGTCCTACATAAATTTAAGCACATAGGGAATGGTGAGCTTCTGGTTCTCATGTTTACCAATTCATGCTGGTGCTGGACGTTATTCTGAATGTCCATGCTCATGTTTCTCCCTCCACACTGCTGACTACGTAGCATCTTTCTTCCTGGGCTGCCACTTCTTAGAACCCTGTCCACTGGACCACACCCTGCTGATTCTCAGGGCTGTGACTCTGCACTCCCTTCAGACTGGCCTCTCTCAACCCACTTCCCCTTCAGGGTCCTGCACCACACAGTGCTTGGACAACTCTGCAGGGCTGGCTACCTCAGAGGACCTGCCACACAGGCTCCTCTCATTCCACAGTTTCTAATTCTAACAGGATGTTTGTTGGGTTTCCCATGACAGATGAAGCAACTCTGCATCAAAGATCCCATGGCATCCAGCTCTCCCACTCTGCCTCTTAGGAAGGTCTCTCCTCTGAACATTTTTTTCCTCCCCTCTTCTGCCTTGTTTTCCATCCTGCACTCTGTACCCCAGTCTTGGTTAGTAAATCCTCTCCTCTTTCCTGCTTTCACCCCTCATCTCTACTTCTCTAATGTTTGTCTGTCCTAATTTCTTCTCTTGTTTCAATGAATCTCTTATCCTCTGTTTCTGTTTCAACGTTTATCTCTCTGTAACTCTAAAATTTGAAAACTTCTTTCTTATGTATGTATGTATGTTTGTATGTATGTATTTATTTATTGGCAGTCCTGAGGATTGCATTCTCCCAGTCCTTTTTGTTTTTTATGTTGAGACATGGTCTCACTAAGTTGCCCCATCCATCCTTGAATTGCTGTCCTTCTGTTTCAGCCTCCTAATTAGCTGGAACTACAGGTGTGTGCCACCATATCTGGCTACATTTCTATTCTCTATCTTTCTGCTAGATTTCAGTCCCAAGTCCTAATTACATATTGGATGCCTTCACTTGGATTCCATTGATTGATATTAAATTGACATCGAACTGACCATCTTGTGAAAAATCTGAGAGCAAGTTCCAGTTTGTTCTTGTTCGGTGACGTATTTTCAGGATTAATAGTTTATATTCTGGTTTATATGTACTCCGTATTTGTTGAATGGACAAACAAATGCTTTATGAAAGGCCTCATGACACTTGCGTTGCTGCGCCTATACCAGCACCCTATTATCCTGTAGCATCCACTTCTTGTCCCTCACCATTCAAAGTGACCATTACAGAGAAAGAAAGTAAGATTGTGAAGTTAGTCTGTTTTTCTCTTGATTGATTTCCTGAGTTTGGTCATTTCTATCTTACACATTTTTCATTGATAACTCATTTTCCCAATTGAGTTTTATTTTGTCAGAGATTATTTCACTGTTTTTCAAAGAGTTACCTTTGTAACTTCTCATGAGATTATAAACCAGGTGCTTCCTGATTTGTGCTCTCCCCCTAACCAAGGCTCAGGGCAACCTCCTTCTCTAGATGGTGATTCTGAAAAACTGCCCAGAAAATAGAACCATGACTGTGTGTGTGTGTGTGTGTGTGTGTGTGTGTGTGTGAATGCATACACACACACACATATACAAACATATATATGTAAAAAATACTGGATCATGTGATTTTGAGCCTGAGAAGTCCCAAGAACTGCAGTTGACAAGCTAATGCTACAAAGTCCAAGCACAAAGGCTTGAGAAACAGAAGAGCTGATGGTCCAAGTTCTAATAAGAATTCCAAGTCAGAAGAAGACTGCTGTCCTTCCTTGAAGATGGTCAGTGGGTGGTGGGAGAGAGAAAATATGAATTAATTCTCCATTACTCTTCCCTTTTGTTCTGTTCAGTCACTCAAGTGATTGGATGGGGCTCACTTATATTATGAAGGGCATCTGCTTTACTCAGTTGGTATATCCAAATGTTGATCTCATCCACATCACTCATAGACACACCCAGAATGATGTTTAACAGGATATCTGAGTCTTACGACCTAGTCAAGTTGACATAAAATTAACCATCCCAGTGAGTAAATCTATGAATGTGTAATGATGCTAGGAAATAGCCCAACGAGTCCTTGATTTAATGTGGTAGTTATATTTGGTTCATACTTATTCCTGTATTATGATAAATAACACTTTTGTTTTATTCTTTATATTATTGATGGGTGTTTGGTTAGTTTCTTTTTTAAAAAATAAAATCATGAACAGTACCACCACAATTAACCCTTGCTAATCTTCTTGTCTAATTAACACTTCAGTTCTTCCTATTGGAACATCCCAAAGAATCACACAATTTGACTACTTGTGTCTACAGTATGGTGAGCATGGTTGCTGAACTGTTGCCTCCCTGTGAAGATTTTTCATAAGGCAAAGCTCTGCCAAGTTCCTTGAAATCGAAAACCACATTCTGGCCTGGTGAAGTAGAGTCTGAGGAAATACAGCTTCCTATGGAAGAAACCACAGGAAAGGGCAGCGTGAGGCAGTGTGGTACTGTTTACAAGCCCAGTTCAAAGAAAAGAATGAGTAAGAGAACAATGGAGAGAACCAGGATTGTAGGAAAATTTACCTCATTTGTCTGAATCTCAGTTTCTTCATTTCCCAAGTGTGATGATGATGTTCACTGTCAGGATTGTTGAAGGAATTAATTAATAAATAGTGTTGTTGAATATAAAGATGTTCCCATAAAATAGTCCATTTTTGTACCTTTGGGTCTATTTTCAAAGGAAGTAATTTATGTTAAAACAACTTAGATTATGGTTAGAGTAAGGGGGAGTCCTTTGTTATATGTATGTTATATCTTAGTAAAAATAAATTTTGTATAGAATTATAGTTACCACTCAGAATTTTTATAAGCAGAATGCAAATCAATTTCCCAGAGATGTTGGTCTCTGCCTGTCAGAAAGAATCCAAGATACTATCTATTTTATTGGGGTGGCAAGTTCACAACTATAAAAAGTTGAGGAAGTCGTTAATAATTCTTCTTTATAAAACATCTCTGCCGAAGTGGCTTCAGACTGGAGGAGCCATGGCTGTATTCGCCCCTATAAAGAGGTTGTCAGAGTTAAATGGGCCACTTGCATTTAATCTTGTACCTCTTTTTTCCTTCCCTTAGTTTGACAGTGGGCATTGTGTTTAACAGCTAAGTAAAGGGTTGCTTTTCCTTCCAATCTGACTGGCAAATAAAAAGCTTGGAGTTAAATGCTTTGTTATGCCAAGGGGACCACATATCAGGGAAACTGACACTTGGGATCTTTAAACTCTGATCTTCAAGTTTTTAATACTATCTACTAAATGTAGTTTTGTATTCTGGAAATTTGGGAGTCAGTTTGTTCACTCAGAAGTCAGTACATTATTTCTTAAAACTAAAAAAGTATTGGAATTGTGTTTTCTCAATATGGTTTGCAACTGGTCACCATCTTCCTCTTATCCATAATGGTAGGAATTTATTTTGTCTTTTATTTTTTGCACTTTTTGGGTTCTTTTGAAGGTAAGGTAGAAGTTCCATAAGGTCTTGAATGCTTCATAGTATTCCAGCTGCAGGGTCAGGATTCAGTTTGCAGAATACTGGCCTGCGTCTGTTCAATCAACTATGAAAGAAGACTTACTGAGCTCTTCTCTCCCCTGTGGAGTACTGGATATTGGAAACATAAAGTCAGCAGAATATCCTTGCCCCTATGCATCTTTGAAATTATTAATCACATAAATCTAAAATTAAAGCTTCTTGTAAGAGAAATAAAGGGAAAGCATACAAACACACACATGTACATAGATGCATACAAAATAATTACATGGTGTCATGGAAATGGAAAACTACATGGAATTAGGTAACTGTGAACCCTCACCTTTATTGTCTGTGCAATCTTGAATACATAAATCAACTTGTGTTCATTTCCTCTTCTTTTACAGTGGGAATTCAGAAAAGAAAGATTATAGTCAGATGATACTTAGTGTGCTTGGTACTATGCATAGCACAAATAAGCATTTAAGTAATAGAAATTATTAATACTGTGAAATTACTGAAAATTATACAGTAATGCTGACATTTATAAAATCATGATTATCTTCACATAACATATAAAGTTTTCAAAATTTGAGTTAAAGCAAGTTCTTTCTCTAGGTGTGAGTTTGTAAATTGGATACTATATTCCAATTGGTTTACACTATAATTTTTTAGAATACCTTTTTTTTTTTTTTTGGTACCAGGGATTGAGCTCGGGGTACTCGACCATTGAGCCACATCCCCTGCCCTATTTTGTATTTTATTTAGAAACAGGGTCTCACTGAGTTGCTTAGCGCCTTGACATTGCTGAGGCTGGCTTTGAACTCGTGATTCTCCTGTCCCAGCCTCCCAAAGTGCTGGGATTACAGGCATGTGCCACCACACCCAGCTTAGAATACCTTCTTTTTACTAATTCATTAATATGTTATTTTTTATTAGCACATCCTCATATTTTAATTTCTCTTTTTTGTAGAGGGTCTAATTACTCTATACCAGCACTGTAGTGAAGTCAGGCAGTTTTAGTTAAAGCAGAGAATTTTCTTGTAGTGTGTACTATCATCTTACATCCACCACATTTACCTGAAGCAAGGCACGCCACTGCTTCTTGAAATCATTTTACTTTTATTGTCATTTATACTTAAAGCTATAGCATCAAACATGAATGTACTAAAGTATTTCTTGCAGTTTTTCTTAGCATGCTATCATTCATACATGGGAGACACAGTTTTGCTTTCTTCCTTAAAATGTGATTTTTCTCTTGAAGATTTTACAAGCTATTAAAATCTGGAGTGAGAAGGTGGGAAGTAGACAATGGAAGGAACAAAGTATATTTTTTATTGGAAAAGATAAATAAGCAGACTCTCTAATTGCTCTTCTTATGAATGATCTAGAAGATATATTCCTAAAGATCTGAAAAATAATGTATATAAGTAAGTTCAGGAAAATGTGTGAATTGAAAAACACTTTCACCTAAATATTATTTATTTCTTGTTTTTAATTAAGTATAACAAGTGATTCAACTATTAAGGAATACATGTGTTTTTGTTAATACAGTTAATGTTTATTTTTACTAGCACAAAATAATTTATTATTTGTGTTTATATTTGTTGGAGAATCTTTTTTTTTTCTTTTTCTTTTTTGATACTGGGGATTGAACTCTGGGTTACTTGACCACTGAGCCACATCTCCAGCTCTATTTTTGTGTTTTAGTTAGAGACAGGGTCTCACTGAGTTGCTTAGTGCCCCTCTGTTGCTGAGGCTGGCTTTGAACTTGCAATTCTCCTGTCTCAGCCTCCCAAAGTACTGGGATTACAGATGTGCGCCACTGTGCCTGGCTGGAAAATCTTTTTATTATACACAATCTGTATTTATTCTGGCCTTGTGGAGAGTATAACATATTAACCTAATTAAGATAATTGAGTTTTTACAAAAGCAATCAAAGATATTTCAATGCTTATGGGTCTTCAGTCTGATCATCATTACAAATTTCACTCTAATGCATAAGAGTTTGGGCTAAAGATATTACACTTGATCAAGGAGATTAGATTCTATCCTCAGAAAGGTCAAATAAACTGAAGTGTTAGGAGTGGATTGCTAGTTTAAAGGTTAGGAGAAATTTCAGAGTTGATTTTTATTATGTAGTATCTGTAATAATTCTGATAATATAAAAAATCAAGGTATTATTATCTCTCAGGCTTTGGTTTTCCACAAAAGGAGGAAGGTTGTAATGAAGGCATATTTCCATCATAGTTCTTGGGGGAATAAACTAATTGACATCAAATTCTTATAAAGTATTAGTGTATACAGAGTATGAGTCACTGTTTGAAAAGTTATTTGTACTTAGGTCTTCCTTTCCCTGGGCCTCCATGACTTCAGGTGAATCTTTATTATATAGCATGTTTCACATTGCTATAACTAAATGGTCATTATTTGTGAATTTATATAACAGCTAGAGTCTCAGCTTTTTGAAAGAAATATTTCCTTTCTTTATTCATCTTTGAATAGTCATCCTTCACTTTAGGCTTCATTCCATCAATGTTGAATGAATGAATATCATTAGAAAATAAAGGATTTCTGGCAAATTTAGCTACTTGTTTTTTTACGTTCCCCATACCCCTAAAAGGAATGATGAAGATGGGTCAGTACATTGATCTTAATGACAGGAAGCAACAAGTTATCATCAGGGAGTTGGAAGATTTGCTTAGGAAATCAATGTAAAAAGGGTAAGGAGGCAGAAATTATTTTAAGAAATCCTGGTCTAGTGTTTCATGGCAGCTGGGTATTTACTTCACGGTGAATTTAGAATGTCCATTTTTGACAGAGTATTGTGAGTTTATCATTATTGACTTCATAAATTCAGAGAGTATTGGAAAGAGTCATGAAGTTTATTTAACACAGTCTAGTACAGAAGAAGAAATGGAGGCATAGTCAGTTGTGTTTCATGTCAATCTAATAGTAGAACTTAATTTTATTACTCATCTGCTGCACTCCAAGGTGATCTAACTTGACCTGGTAGTTTTGTATAATTGTTTTTATCTGCTAAACTCAGATGATCAGCTATGAGGGCCAGTGGATACTTCTCCAACATAGCAGAGCCTTGAAAGTTAACACTTTTCACCTGTCCCATGGATAATACAACAGGAAGAAGAGCAAGCAATGAGCCACTACAAGAGAGGCTCCTCTCTGCTGGGCTGTTTCTTGCTTGAAAGGCTGAATGAGAATCATACAGCATACTGGAGCAGGGATGCTTTATAAATGCAGCTCCTTAAATCTGAAATGGAGAATTCAAGATCCAGATGGGACATTACTTATCACTGGTACATTTCAGTGACATGACCATGGGATTCTTCTCAGTGTTAACAAAGGAACATAGTTCATAAAGCTTAATAGAACTCTGGTAACTATACAGTTCTATTTTGTTTCATTTTCAAGGAAGAATGTTCCTCTCTGTACTTGAGGCTGTGTTCTGTGGTTTCTGCCTCTGTCTCTGTTGCTTGTCTGCTTTGAAATGGAAGTGAGTGTTCTGTAACACACATCAGAAGAAAAAATGGGCTTGCACTTAGCTTAGGGACTTCTCTATTTCGTTTGTGTGGAATCTATGGAAAGAGAAACAGTGTTCTCAGAAGAAATCATCACATAGTCTACCACTGAACTCTCATCTACTGGCTCAAATGCTTTTCCAGATAGCTTCAGCTCATGAAATTACAAAGTGCTGCAGTGGATTGCCTCCTCCCTGTGTCCAGGTCCTTTGTCATGTGACTTGCTGGTATCCTTCCTCCAAAGATGTGGGGTATGTTTTTATTACCATGTGGTTTGCTTTGTTCATGGAATGCCAGTGGGCATGGCATGACCAAAAGCCTGCAAAGTATCCATTTGGTCTTGCTTTGTGCCACCTGCACAAGAAGCAGAATGAGAAGGGGCATGTGAGAGAGATGACATAGTCAACCCAGCTTCAGTTAGCTGCCTACCAGCCAATATGCAAACTTGTCAACTACACAAATACTGTATGCTGCTGATTATACAACATTATTATGGCTATACTTGATTGATAGAAAAGTGTTTCTTTAAATAGAATAACCATTAAATTTTTATCCAAACTGGAAAACTTTGAAAGTAAAAGAGCTACTATTAAGAATTACTTGAGGCAATTACTTATAAACTGGGGCTGTCCTATGTAAGTCAAGATGTGTGACCTAAAGATCATATGTTCTACACCTGAAGATCTCCTAAGCCTCCATTACTCCCAACAGATGTCTTGATATGTCAGAATTTAATAGGTTAAAAATAAATCAACATGTTCCATTTATTTTACCTAATTTGTTAAAATATATGCAATGCTTCCTTAGGAACAAAGTTGACTTTAGGTGGCTTACACTTGATATGGGAAGATAAGAGAGGGATAAAACCATTAGAATTGTCTAGACTTTTGGCATGTGTGGATTTTATAATCACTATTATGACTTGTTATGTCAACCATGTCCATGCGTGGAGCTATTTGAAATTCTACAAGGGTATATCAGTCCATGTTCTGATGCCAGTAACACAATACCACACACTGGCTGAGTTAAAAAGAAAGGAGGTTTATTTTGACTGGTGGTTCTGGAGGCCCAAGGTCAAAGGGCCACAACTGGTGAAGACCTTATTGCTGGCACAATCCCAAGGCAGTGCAGAGCATCACAATACAATTGCTGGGGTTAATCTCTCAGAAACAGCAAAGATCTACTCTTCTATGTAGTGGATGCACATACACAAATCTATGTATGTATGTATCTTGTATGGTAAACTCCCACTTTTTTCCATTTTGGTGATCAGTGAGTACTAAATGGAATTAAGAAAATTCAAGCCAGGATCTGCAGGCTGGCTAGTTACAAATATGTACTATGTATATATTTATACATAGAAAACTATACCAATGAATGAACTATCACTAGGTGAACACACACATGCAACTTCTGTCCTGTAAGGCTGCTAAAGTGGGTTTTAGCATTTGATTGCCAAACTCACAACACAATCAGGCTTAAGCAGCATCAGCTTTACTTAGACCACCACACACAGGTTTGACAAAAGCCTGACACTAATGAATCACTTCAGCTTTAGAAAACAACCAAGCCTGAGGACCTTCCACTTGCTAGCCATGCATACCCATTCTTTTGTTTTTATATTATACTCAATGAAAAGTTCTAACACTATTTCAAGTAGGATTAAGAACAACTGTGGGCCAGTATTCAAGATGGCAAGTCCTGAGAATCCTCTTCTATCTTCAAGATTGATGCCATAGAAAATAAATATATTAGCCTACCATGCCCCTTCTTATTAATATACAACTCCTCCTGGTAAGCACTGTCAAGACTTCTATTCCCATAGATTATTTTTGAAATCTATGTAAAAGAATAATACACTGCATGGTATTTTGTGGATGGTATTAGCATCAAGTATTTTAGAATCATCAGTGTTCTTGTGTAGAGCTGTCTTTTTAAATTTTGATTATATATTGTATGAGTATACCATAATTTAGCAATTCTATTGATTCACATTTGATTTGTTTCTGATTTAAAACTAGAATAAATAATATTGCTATGTATATTTTTGCAAATATATTGTAGTGCAGCTGTTTCTGCATTTCTGTTGGGTGTATGCCTAGGAATGGAATTGCTTAGTTCTAGGACAATATTATGTTTAATTTGAGTAGATACTGACAAAGGCTTTTCCAAAGTGTTTATATCAACTGATATTCCCAAAGCTAGTGGATGAGCATTCTATTGATGTGCATATTCTATAGCATTTGGTGTTATCAGTATTTTTTATTATTGCCAATATTGTAAATATATGATAGTAACATTGCATTTTAAATTTCTAGTTACTTGTCAAATCAAAAGATTTAGAATATTTTAAAAAATGTACCATTCATTTGAATATGTTCTTTTGTAAATTACGTGTCTATTTATATGTTTTTATTTTTCTATTGCAATTTCAATCTTATTCACTGGTAGGAACTCTTTATAAATTCAGAAAATGAACACTTTGCTGTTTATAGATAAAGCAAACATCCCCCCCTTCTCGCCTTTTCAGAGTCTTAATGATTATCTTTTAATGATCAGAATTTCTTAATTTTAGTATAGTTCAATTTAGCAACTTTTTCCTTTATGGGTATAACTGTATTCTGTTTATGGGTTTTTTGGTAGTTTAGTTTATGAGAATGTTCTCCAATATAATCTTATATATGCTTCATTATTTTTTATTTTATTATTTCAAAAAATTTAAACTTGATAAACTAATTTCTTCTTCAGTAGCATCTTGAATATTCTTGGACTTCTTTATTTGCATGTGAACTTAAGAAGCAGCTTATCTCCAAAAATGCCTGCTTGAATTTTAACAGAGATTGCAATAACACTCTAGGTCATGTTGAGGAGCAATGGCTGACAATGACAAGTCACAAGTTATCTAATCCATGAACAATACTGTCTCTCCATTTGTGTAGGTCCTTTGTATAAGTACTTTATGATTAAAGATCTTATGTAAGTTTTTATGGACTTACTTTAGGTATTTGATGTCTGGGGTACTATTATCAATTTTAGGTATTTTTTTAAAGAATTTTAGGTATTTTTTAAAAATATTTTTTAAGTTGTAGATTAACACAAGACCTTTATTTATTTATTTACTTATTTACTTATTTAATGTGGTGCTGAGGATCGAATCCAGTGCCTCACACATGCTAGGCAAGTGCTCTACCACTGAGCCACAACCCCAGCCCAAATTTTATGTATTTTTTAAGTTTATTTTTTTAGTTGTAGATGGATCCAATACCTTCATTTTATTTATTTATTTATTTACTTACTTATTTTATGTGGTGCAGAGGCTCAAACTCAGTGTCTCACACATGCGAGGCAAGCACTCTACCACTGAGCTACAACCACAGCCCCAATTTTATATATTTTTAAGTTTTATCTTTTAATTATTGCTGGTATAGAGGTATAATTAATTCTTTTTTTTTTAAATATTTTTTTTTTAGTTGTCAATAGACATTTGTTTTATTTATTTATTTATACGTGGTACTGAGGATCGAACCCAGGGCCTCACGCTTGCAGAGGCAAGCGCTCTACCGCTGAGCTACAATCCCAGCCCCTATAATTAATTCTTTGTTTTTATTCAGAGACCTCTTTTTTTTATTTTTTAAATTTTTTTAATTTTTTAATTTTTAATTTTTAATTTTTTTATTTTTCTCAAAAGTTGCATTTTAATACATGTTATCAAACATAACAGAAAAAAACAAATTTTCAGAAGCTGTACACACTGTTCGCTGAAAACATTTGTTGAGGCAAATAGAAAAAAATAATTAATTCTTGATGTATCCATCTTGGAATGAGAAATTCTGCTCTGTACACTTGTTAATTATTTGCCAGAATTTTGAAAAATTGTATATATATAATTATGTCATTTACACAAACCAGAATTATTTTCTCTGGTCTGATTTTTTTACACTTTGTCTTCCTTTCTTGGTTATTACAGGGAGCAGGATTTACAGTGCAATGTTTAATGTGAATGGTATTAATGGACATTCCTATATCACCCTAGTCTTACAAGAAAAATTTTTACTATTTTTTATCAAGTCTGATTTTGCTAGGGATTTGTGTGTGTATATATTTTGTCTTTTTCAAATCAAGAAATTTCCATTTTGTTCCTAATATTCTTTTAAAAATTGCTAATATTCTTTTAAAAATTAATGTGAATGGATGTTGAATTTTATCAAAGCTTCATTTGCATCAAGATATGATTTTCCCCCTTTATTCTGTTAATGAGATGAATTATATTGTTTTCAAATGTGGAATCACCTTTTGTATAAGCCCGAACTCTTTGAGACATAACATGCTTTTTATAAACTGCTGAATTTGATATTTTAACAAACTGCCTATGATTATTCTTTCACCTACAATTTTTCTTCCCTTTAATATTCTTATTAAGCTTTGGAATCAAGGTTATGCCAACTTCACAAAATACATGGAAAAGTTTTTCCTCTCTTTCTGTTCACTGGAAAAGTTTAACATTGGTTGTAACTTTTCTTTAAATGCTTATTGAATTAGCTGATAAACCCATAATGGTCTGGATCTCTCCTCAAGAATATTGTTTTTAATAGTAGATTCAATTCCCTAGGAATTATAGAGCATTTAATTTTTCTAGATCTTCTCATAAAAATTTGGTAAAAAAATATTTCTAGAAATTTTTCATTTAAACTCAATTTTGATTTGTATTGGCAGAACCTTCCTGATATTGCCTTATCTTTTTAATATTTTTGGTATCTGACCTGTAGCCTACTTTTTTCATTCTGCAATATTGTTGATTTTTTTCATTCTCTCATATTTCTTAGATCATATTCACCTTGGATTTATCCATTTGATGAATTTTCAAAGAACCACCTTTTAACTTTGATTCTCTTTGTGGTTTTGGTTGCCTATTTCATGTCTTCTCTTATTTATATTACTCACTGCCTTTAATAATCCATAAGTTTGATTTGCATTTTTTGTCTAACACCTTAAGTTGGATGCCAATAATATTGATTTTATAGCCTTTTCCTTTATAAAATATATTAATATATGAAAATAATGTCAGGTTATAAATAAGTTCTAAATGCCTTTCTGGAATACCTTTAGATACATACTATAGATTTCACTCTTTTAAAAATCTTAATTCAGCTGGGCACGGTGGCTCAAGCCTGCAATCCCAGCACTTAGGGAGGCTGAGACAGGAGAATCGCAAGTTCAAAGCCAGCCTCAGCAATGGCGAGGCGCTAAGCAACTCAGTGAGACCCTGTTTCTACATAAAACACAAAATAGGGCTGGGGATGTGGCTCAGTGGTCGAGTGCCCCTGAGTTCAATCCCCAGTACCAAAAAAAAAATCTTAATTCATTTTCCATGTTTTATTTCCATTGTCACTCCTTTTTTGATTCATAGTTTGTTTAGTAATGTTTTGGTTAACCCCCAAATATTGGAAGATTTTTCAGTTACATTTTTAAAAAGTTATTGTTCTCTTAAATCCACTGTGGTCCGAGAGCAATCATTTACCACTTTTGTATACTCTGTGGATAGCATAAGATCAATTTTTTAATGCTCGGTGTATACTTGCAAATACTAATTTATTTTAAAATAGTTTAGACACTCAATTACGTCTACACTGTTCAATGGGGCAAATATTTTCTATCCTGGTAGATGGTTTTTGCCTTTTTACTTGATTGCAGTATCTACTGGGGAAATGTGTTCAAAAAACTAACTATAACCGTTAAGTTTATTTTTCTTTGTTTTCTGCCCATTTTTGTTTTATATATTTTGATGCTCTCTTAATAAAGACATACATACATAGAATGACTAAGTGGGTTGGCTCTTCTGATACATGTTTTCTATTAATGCCTTCCCCTTAACTGTGCTTTGTGTTACCTTTCGTTTAGTGTTCTTCATGGTATCTTTCTTCATCCTTTACTTTGAAATGTTCTGTATCCTTGTATTTTTCAAGTGTTTTTTTGAAGCAGCATAGAGCTGAGTTTACTGGTTTTAAACAATGATTTGATCTTATAGAAGTTTTGGATATTTATCAATTTATATTTGCTGTAATTACTGACGTGTAGTTCCTCTTAATCACTGTTTGATAATGTTTGCATCTTTGTTCTTTTCCTGTCTTATCTAGATTAATTTTTTATTGTTCCTATATCCTGTTAGCTTATTATATATAATAATACATATATTATATATATAATAATATATGGTTGTTTTTCTATTAAGAGATCTCCCTCTGGTTATAATGTATGTCTTTGACTTGTCAATGTTAACTGTAAATTTATAGTTTTATTTCTTCCCTGAGAATATAAGGATACCTAAAATTTCTAAGTCTTCCTCATCTTCTGAATTACAATATTTTTTAGGTATGTGAATTAATTAAATATATATGTTTAAAATCCATAGTATATGATTGCTAATATAGTACTATATTTTTTTAAATTTTTAAATTTATTCTACATAGGTATACATGATAGCAGAATGCATTTTGATTCATTGTATACAGATGGAGCACAACTTTTCATTTCTCTGGTTGTACATGGTGTAGAATCACATCATATATGAAGTAATACATGAAACTAGGGCTATGATGTCCATCTCATTCCACCAACTTTACTGTCCCCATGCCCCCTCCTTCCTCCCTCCCCTTTGACAAAAGTTCCTCCATTCTTCCCATGTCCTCTCCCTCATTATGGATCAACATCCACTTATCAGAGAGAACATTCAGCATTTGGTTTTTTGGGATTGGCTTACTTCACTTAGCATGATATTCTCCAACTCCATCCATTTGCCTGCAAATGCCATAATTTTATTCTTTTATTGCTGAGTAATATTTCATTGTGTATATATACCACAGTTTCTTTATCCATTCATCTATTGAAGGGCATCTAGGTTGGTTCCACAGTTTAGCTATTGTGAATTGAGCTGCTATAAACGTTAAAGTGGCTGTGTCACTGTAGTATGCTGTTTTTAAGTCTTTTGGGTATAGACCAAGGAGTGGGATAGCTGGGTCAAGTGGTGGTTCCATTCCAAGTTTTCTAAGGAATCTCCATACTGCTTTCCAGATTGGTTGTACCAATTTGCAGTCCCACTAGCAATGTATGAGTGTGCCTTTTCTCCCACAACCTCACTAACACTTATTGTTGTTTGTATTCTTGATAATTGCCATTCTGACTGTCCTGAGATGAAATCTTAGAGTAGTTTTGATTTGCATTTCTCTAATTGTTGGAGATGCTGAACATTTTTTTATATGTCTGTTGATCAATTGCATATTGTCTTCTGAGAAGTGTCTGTTCAGCTTCTTAGGCCATTTATTGATTGAGTTATTTGTTTTTTTGGTGTTAAGTTTTTTGAGTTCTTTATATATCCTGGAGATCAGTGCTCTATCAGATGTGCATGTAGCAAAAAATTTTTCCCAGAATGTAGGTTCTCTGCTCACTTCATTGATTGATTGTTTTGCTGAGAAGAAGTTTTTTAGTTTGAATTTATCCCATTTATTGATTCTTGATTTTACTTCTTGCACTACAGGAGTCTTGTTAAGGAAGTAAGGCACTAAGCTGACATGATGAAGATTTGGGCCTACTTTTTCTTCTATTAAGCGTAGGGTCTCTGGTCTAATTCCTAGGCCCTTGATCCCCTTTGAGTTGAATTTTGTACATGGTGAGAGATAGCAATTTAGTTTCATTTTGCTGCATATGGATTTCCATTTTTCCCAATACCATTTGTTGAAGAGGCTATCTTTCCTCCAATGTACATGTTTGGCACCTTTGTCTAGTATAAGATAACTGTATTTAAGTGAGTTTGTCTCTGTCTTTTCTATTCTGTACCATTGGTCTACATGAATGTGTAGTTTGGTGTCAGTACATGCCATTTTTGTTACTATAGCCTGTAATATAGTTTAAGGTCTGGTATTTTGATGCCTCCTGCTTCACTCTTCTTGCTAAGGGTTACTTTGGCTATTCTGGGTCTCTTATTCTTCCAAATGAATTTCACAATTGCCGTTTCTATTTCTATAAGTAGTGACATTGGGATTTTCATTGGAATCGCATTGAATCTATATAGCGCTTTGGGTAGTATGGCCATTTTGACAATATTGATTCTGCTTATCTAAGAGCATGGGAGATATTTCCATCTTCTAAGTTCTTGTTCAATTTCTTTCTTTAGTGTCCTGTAGTTTTCATTGTAGAAGTCTTTCACTTTTGTTAAATTGATTCCCAAGTTGTTTTTTTTTTTTTTTTTTTTTTTTTTTTTTTTTTTTTTTTTTTTTTTTTTTTTTTTTTTTTTTTTTTTTTTTTTTTTTTTTTTTTTTTTTTTTGAGGCTATTGTGAATGTGGTAGTTTTCCTAATTTCTCTTCAGAGGATTTATCACTAATGTATAGAAATGCAATTGATTTTATATGCTGCTACTTTGCTGAATTTATTTATTAATTCTAGAAGTTTTCTGGTAGAATTTTTTGGATCCTTTAAGTATAGTATCATGACATTGGCGAATACTGATAATTTGAGTTTCTTTTCCTATTTGTATCCCTTTAATTTCTTTCATCTGTCTAATTGCTCTGGCTAATGTTTCAAAGACTATGTTGAATAGCAGTGGTGAAAGAGGGCATCTCTGTCTTGTTCCTGTTTTTAGAGGAAATGTTTCCAATATTTCTCCATTTAGGATGATGTTGTCTTGGGTTTCACATAGATAGCTTTTACAAAGTTGAGGTATGTTCCTCCTATCTCTAGTTTTTATAGTGTTTTGAACATGAAAGGGTGCTATATTTTGTCAAATGCTTTCTCTGCATCAATTGATAAAATCATATGATTCTTATGTTATCCCTGGAATGAACTTCACTTGATCACAGTGCACTATATTTTTAATATGTTTTTGTATGTGATTTGCCAAAATTTTATTGAGAATTTTGCATCTTATGTTTATCAGGGATATTGGTCTGAAATTTTCTTTCTTTGATGTGTCTCTGTCTGATTTTGGTATCAGGGTGATACTCGCCTCATAGAATGATTTGAGAAGGGTTCCCTCCTTTTCTATTTCATGATAGTTTGAGGAGTATTGGTATTAATTCTTCTTTGTAGGTCTTATAGAACTCGGCTGAGAATCCATCTGGTCCTGGGCTTTTCTTGGTTGGCAGGCTTTTGATGGCATCTTCTATTTCCCTGCTTGAAACTGATCTGTTTAAGTTGTGTATGACCTCTTGGTTCAGTTTGGGTAGGTCATATGCCTCTAGAAATTTGTGTCTTCAGGATTTTTTATTTTACTAGAGTATAAATTTTCAAAATAGTTTCTAATTATCCTCTGTATTTCAGTAGTGTTTGTTGTGATATTTCCTGTTTCATCACAAGTTTTAGTAAGTTGGGTTTTCTCTCTCCTTCTTTTCATTAGGGTGGCGAAGGGTTTGTCAATTTTGTTTATTTTTTCAAAGAACCAGCTTTTTGTTTTGTCAACATTTTGAGTTATTTCTTTTGTTTCAATTTCATTGATTTGAGCCCTGATTTTAATTATTTCCTGTCTTCTACTTTTTTTTGGTGTTGGTTTGTTTGTCTTTTTTCTAGGGCTTTGAGATGTAGAGTCAAGTCATTTATTTGATAACTACTTCTTTTAATGAATGAGCTCAATGCAATGAACTTGCCTCTTAGCACTGCCTTCATGGTGTCCCAGAGATTGTTATGTCCTGTTGATCTATGATTCCCTTAAGAAGTATAAAATGTCCTTCTTTATCCCTTTTCACTAACTTTGGTTTGAAGTCTACTTTATCTGATATGAGGATGGGAACTCCTGCTTGCAGTCCACATGAGTGGTACATTTTTTCCCCACCCTTTCACTTTCAGTCTGTGGATGTGTTTTCCTGTTAGATGAGTCTCTTGAAGGCAGCATATTGTTTGGTCTTTTTTTTTATCCAGTCTGTCAGTCTATGTCTTTTAATTGATGCATTTAGGCCATTCACATGCAGGGTTATTATTGAAATATGATTTGTAATGCTGGTCATTTTGGTTTATTTTTGGTTTTTACCTGGATTTTTATTCTCCTTTGATTGACTTTTTATTTTATTTTTATTTTTAGTATAGTTCTTCTCTATGTATATTTTCATTGTTGGTTGTTATTTCCTCCTCCTGGAATATTTTGCTGAGAATGCTGTGTAGTGCAGGCTTTCTTGCTGTAAATTCTTTTAACTTTTGTTTGTCATGGAAGGTTTTTATTTCATCTTCAAATCTGAAGCTCAATTTTGCTGGATATAAGATTCTTGGTTGGCATCCATTTTCTTTCAGAGCTTGGTATATTTTGTTTCATGATCTCCTGGCTTTTAGGGTCTAGATTGAAAAATCTGAGATCCGAATTGGTCTCCTCTTATATGTAATTTGATTCTTCTCTCTTGTGGCCTTTAAAATTCTATCCTTATTCTGTATGCTGGGCATTTTCATTATAATGTGCCTTGGTGTAGATCGGTTGTAGTTTTGTACATTTGGTGTCATGTAAGCCTCTTATATTTGATTTTCCAATTCATTTTTCATGTTTGGGAACTTTTCTAATATTATTTCATTGAAGAGATTGTGCATTCTTTTAGTTTGAAATTGTGTGCCTTCTTCTATCCTGATAAATCTTAGATTTGGTCTTTTAATGCCATCCCATAATTCGTGTATGTTCTGTTCATGATTTCTTACCATCTTCACTGTATGGTCAACTTTATTTTCAAGATTGTATATTTTGTCTTCATTATCTGAGGTTCTGTCTTCCAAGTGATCTAGTCTGCTGGTGATGTTTTCTATCGAGTTTTTTATTTGGTTTATTGTTTCCTTCATTTCAAGAATTTCTGATTGGTTTTTTCCACAATCTTTCTTAATCTTTTGCTATCTGTATTTGCCCCTTTATCTCTTTGTTGGTGTTATTGATGGTTGCCTTTATTTGCTCTCTTATTTCTTTGTTGGAATGATCAATTTTTGCCTGTATTTGCTCACTTAAGTCATTCTTTAATTCACAGATCATTTCAATTATGTACATTCTGAATTGTCTCTCTGATATTTCATTGACTGTGCTGTCAATGGATTCTATTATTGTAGTATCTAGGTTTATTTGGGGTACCTTCTTCCCTTGTTTTTTCATGTTGATTATAAATCAACATGAAATTATTTCTTGCAATGCCGATCTGAGGTTTTGTGGTTTCTATCCTATAATCTTGTAGTGATGCTACAGATTAAGTGTATCTCACCTTGGAGTTCACTTCCAGTCCCCAGCAGGTGTCCCCAGATGGACACTCCTGCCACTAAAGATAGTGGTAGAGGTAGTGGAGGTAACTCAAGATGGCTGTGGGAGTGGCCTTGGCTGGGCTTCCGAGGAGGTCTCTGAAGGTTGTACTGGGCCTTGGCCTGTGATGGTTGGCAGGAACTTTGGCATGGACATGGGGGTGGTCCTGGGCTTCACTTAGGCCAGGTCTCCTGCAGGGATTCCCAGAGGCAGTCCTTCCCCTTAGTCTGGGCTCCCCTGTGACTGGCGGCTAGCAGTCTTGGGAATCTTGACTGGGCTCCCATGGTGGTTCCTGAAGGTGGTCCTAGGCCTTGACCTGTGGTCCTTCCTGTCAGCAGGAACTATGGAATCTAGTATTATATATTGTTTTCTGCTTCCAGTATTTATTTACATTTCCCTTGTATTCATCTTTTGGGTTGTTCTTCCTTTCTTGTATCTCTAAGATTTTCTGTGGGATAATATTTTCTTCTAAGGAAATGCTTATGTTGTTTCTTTAATAACAAATTTTCTAAAAAATGTTGTTTTTTTACATTTATTTAATGGGGAAAATATCTGCCAGTTATGGAAGTTTAGGTATGCAGTTCAAGCTTCTTTGTTTCTACTGAAGTCAGCTCTTAAGTCTACTTTTGCTGCTTTGAAGGTAATTTGTCTTTTATTCCTCTAGCTTTTTAAAATTATCTGTTCAATATTTATTTCAACATTTTATGTATTTTAGTGGGTTTTTTCTATGCATTAATCATGTTTGGAGTTCATAGTTGTCTTAAATTTGTTACTTGATGTTTTCTTGGTTTTAAAACTTTTTCAACCAATATATTTTACAATATTGCTTCTGTTACATTTTCTTTTATCTTTCAGTCTGTGATTCTAAGTACATGTATATTATATTTTATTCACTGAATTTTTCTTAGTCTTTTGTCTCTTATTCTTTTTGTGTGTTATGCTCTTGTATTTTCATCTTTTATAAATTATAATTCCACATAATATATTTCTCTGAACTTTCTTATAGTTCACTAAATCTCCCTTTTACAATGTTTAATGTACTTTTAATTTTATTACTTCTTAATTTTCAGGTTTTAGGATTTTCAATTAGTTCTCTCTTGTTTTCTGAAAAAAAAAAAAAACCTTCATTTTTTGAACATATATAGTTAATTTAAAATCTATGTCTCATGGTGCTATTATGAAGATCTTGTAAAGTAGATGAGTTTTAAATGGATGGAGTTTATTTCCATTATCTGTCATTTTTCTTAGCTTATAAAATGTTTAATTTTTAGGTTGAGTTCAGTGTGTAATCTAAGAAATGATTTAGAGACAAGGTGGAGTCTAAGTTTTTGTTTTCTATTTTATCATCCTTTGCAGAAGGATTGCTTTTGTTTCTCACAGATATTAGATCATTCTAATCCAGCTAGGATTAGAAATGATTAGTCTGGGCTTTAGACTCTGAAACAGGGTTGATCTCTGGTTCATCCTCTCTTCCTTTGTATGCTCTGAACTCAAATTCATATTTCTCTTCTGCTGTGACTAATTAGCTTCTCAATGTCCCACCAGCCTCTTGCAGAATTGACAGAATATGGACAAAAGCAAGCTCAGTTATCTTGTTTTCCTTTGTCTTCCAGATATAAGCCTGTAATTCTTCATCCTTTTTCTTTTTATAAAATCCTGTGATGCCTTCAAATCTATGTTCAATGATACTCTTTTCTAGCTTCAGTTTCTTCATCTACCATTACTGGCAATGGAAATTTGTGTCTAATCAGATTTTGACTGAGAGGTCATTGCCTGGGCATGGTAAAGAAGCAAGACTTGGCTAACTAATTGTCTAAAATAAAATGCTCAGTTTGGGGAGAAAAGGTAAAAACAATATCTATTAGAGCCATATGATGGTGAGCCCTCTGTAGACAGAAGCTGGGACTTTGGTGAATAGTGAAACTCTTAGGATTTGGGAGTGGGGAATGAAATTACTGAAGTGGCATTTTAGAAAGATGAGTCTGACAGGATACTTCCCTACCTGTACTGATGTCACAGGATATTACATTTGATGTCAAGAAAAGACCTTAGTGTCACAGGAAGAAGTACATTGTATTTTAGGTGCCACCATCATTTCTTGTGTCTGTTCTTGCACAAATCTCATTTCCTTAGGCATGCCTTATTTTAAAATCAGAAATCAGAAATAATTTTGAGTGATAGGCTGTTTCCAATATTTAGATTATGTTGAAAGTCAAATAGCCAATGGGGATAGTGGCCATTTGCTTCCTCAAAAACCGAAACCTAAAGGGCCCTAAATTTGGTTTACATTTCAGCTATAGATCTGATTCTTGGATTCTAGTAGATATCTGCAAAATGTTTACTTATCATATTTTCAAAAGTCATTAATTTGATGCTTAATACCTCTTCCTTATGGCAGATTGTAAAGTCATTATTTACATTGCACATATTCCTTTTTTCATCTGGGAAACTTCAGTGCTTTAGAATTAAGAATTCAGAGCCATAAGGAACTTTAGAAATCATCTTAGTTCAAACTCCTTAATTTACAGGTCTGGAACCAAAGCCCAGATTATTTATAGAAATTCTCCAAAGTCATACCACTGGCTAATGGCAAATCTGACAATATAACCCATGTAGTTTGGATGCTAATCTTCTAGAGAATATTTTATTCCAAAAGAAATTTTAGTAGGCTTAGGTTAAATGCAACTCTAAATGTATATTTTGAAAGTTAAGTAGCACATGACTAGTTTACTGACAAGAAAATACTAATTTTGAAAATTCCTGCATAGAATTCATAATATATAGACCAGAGCTGTGTTCCAGGGTCCTCTGGAAAAATATGCATAACATTATGTGTGTTTGTTTCTGGTAATAATAGTTTCCATTCAGTTCTCAAAGGAATCTATGAATGAGAAAAGGTTAAGAACCACAATTTATCCTTCTTAGTGGTTGGATAGAATTAAAATCCAGCATTCATTGATTAACTAGTGTTAGTGCAATGCCTACTCATTGCTGGATACTTTGTTGGAGGCTAAAGGTACAGAGAGAAATGATGTAGCTTCAGTCACAAAGGATCTCACTTTCTATTTGGGGAGGTTACATATACGATATGACAAGTAATTGATAAAAACTACTAGTTAGATTATCTGATTCTCAGTTCTGTGTCAGATCAGTATCATTATAAATGCCAGCATAGAAACTTGAGCAATTATGGAACCAATCTAATTCTAAGATTTCTATACAGATTTCAAGTCACACACATACATATATCTAACATTGTCTAGACATATTTTACTTGAGTTCTGCAGAAACTCAGGTATGGTTACTACTTATCGGGCCATGTCATATCCACTTCTGGATTTGATATCCATCAGAATCTCAGACACAGGAGACTCATAATGAATGGTTGTCAATCTTTGTCAATATTTTTAAATATTGATCCATGGATCTATGGATTCCATCACTCACTGCCTTAAATGGGAATTAACAAATCAGATGACTTTTGCTTAGGGGTAATTGAATGATTTTCTCTAAATGTACTGTAGCAGTAAAGAAGTTAATTCTTTTAATAGTTAACCACAAAAGCAAATGATCATTCAGCAAGCAAAAAAAAGTGTTTAAATAATTTTTAATGACACCAAATCCATTTTTAAAATTAAATCTGCAGTGCCAGTAGCTGTCAGCTTGTTTGGGTTGCAAAGTATCCAAACTTGCTAGTTTTGTGAAGGTAACAAAAATAACATTAAAACCCAAACACTTCTAAGGTTCTTCACTATTGAATGAGAAAAAAAAATACAAGGAAGGAATATACCAATAGCAAATATGGGTTTAATAACCAGAATCCATGAAATTACACTGTAATTTCTCTAAAAAAAAAAGTGTGATTTTTCTTTATCTTTAAGGGTAAAAAGTATGTGGCATAAAAAGTAAAATCTCTACTGATGCTTTTAGTGAAAGTGCCTTCTCAAGAATGACATTGGGCTCATGAGAGTATAGTTTTCTTTGAACAGAGTTGTCTGGTTTATTGAATCATCGGAGAAGAAGTATACCATAGGGAGAAAAAAAAAAACTGTGTGCCACCAAACATCATGGCATTTTGCAGAACTAAAAACCAGTATCACCCTATTCCCTGGGTATCATTTAACACCATACGAATAAAGAGCAGCTGCTCTGATCTACCTTTATTTTAAGTTCAGCATGAGCCTGGCTCATATAACAAACCTCCATTGGGTAGTACTAACTGTGAATTCAAGGATGAATAAGGCACAGACCACTCACTTTTAAGGCTGAAAGTCTGGTAAAATCTCCACTGATACTGAACAATAATAACATTAAAACCCAGTGTCCAACAGAGATAAATTTATTTCCTCAGCCACATCACTGGATTAACTACAGCATGATTACATTTTTAAACATAAAATTTAATAAAGTATAATTTGTATGCAGTAAAACATGGCCATTTAAGTATACAGTTCTATAAGTTGACATGTGTATACTTGTATAACCATTGCCCCAGTCAAGATCCAGAAAATTTCTATCACCCAAGTTTTTTTCATTTTCCTTTGCAGTCAGTTCCTCTCCTTCCTCCTTGCCCCACGCGACCATTGGTCTGGTTTTACCCATGTGGATTAATTTTGCCTTTTTACTGATGGAGCCATAAAATGGACTCTTGTGGCTAGTTTCTGTTGCTCAGTTCTATGAACATTAATGTACAGATGTTTTGTGGACATATGCGTTCACTTTTCTTTGATAAACACTTAGAAGTGGACCTTCTGGTCATTTGATAAGCACATGCTTATAAGAAAATGTTGAGGCATTTCCCAAAGTTATTGTGTATATGTGTGTATACATGCATGCATACAGTATGTATGTCTATATACACATACATGTATATATGTGTGTGTATTCCCCTTCTAGTCTGTGAATTATCTTTTCCATTTTTTTAAAAATAATGTCTTGAATGGCAGAGAGTTTTAATAAATTCCGATTTACCATTTTTTAATTGCATGCCTTTCAAGATCTGTCAGGAAGTCTTTTTCTACCCTAAGGTTAGAAAGATTTTTATCCTATAATCTCTTCTAGCAGTTTTTTTAATTTTATTTTTTGTATTTGAGTGTATGCTTGATCTCTAGTTAATTATTATAGATGGTAGGCAGAAGGAGTCAATTTAACTTTTTTTTAGTGTGGATATCCAATTATTCAGTCACATTTGTTGAAAACATCCTTTCCTCATTTACTTATTTTGGTATGTATGCATGTACACACAGAGAATAAATATTCTTTGAATATTTCTTTATTGTATGTATACTTAATATTTATGAATTATGTTCTCTTCCCTGTTTTATATTTTTTGTAATTATACCAATACTATAGTGATTACAGTCTTCCAGCTCTGTTCTTTTCAAGGTTATTTTGGCTATCCTAGGTTGTTGTGTTTCCACGTATGTTTTTTAATCAACTTGTCCATTTCTACAAAATACCTGCTGGAATTTTGATGGGTAGCATTGTATCTATAAATTAACATCATAAGAATTAACAGCATATTATTAAGTCTATCAATGCATGAACATATATTACTTGCAAAATTGGGAACTCAGAAAGATTGAGTATCCTGAACAGTTTCACATTCAGTCGATGGCAGAGATGCAAGAAATCAAGCACAGGAGACAACCATTGCATGGCTGCATCCATTATTCAGCCCAATGCCTGTAAATGTATGTCCCATAATATGCCTTCCAATAGTTCCTGTCTTATTGGATGTTTAGTCAGCTCCTATCTTTTAGAGATCACTTGTCCTCCTCAGAGTATTTCTCCTCACTTCCTTGAACCACCTACAAAAAAATATTGTTTCAATTACAATGAAAATGTGTCTCTTTATGCAGTCACTCTGCTATCTGATGTTTAAATGAAGCAAAGCCTACCAAATGAAGGGCTTCAGGCAACAGTGGGATCAGAATGTCTCCTCCATGATCTTAACTTGATCCAAAAATGGATCAGCTGGAGAAAGGTGGTGAACAAATAGTAATGGTTCAATGAACTAGTGTAGAGTGCCATGATCTAAGTAGAGTTTTCAGGCTTTGGTTCATTTGGTCTTCCTTTTGACGGAAGGGCTGGGGATGCAGGAAGAGTAGATATATGGATTACAAATTCCATAATACAGAAAAGCAGATTTCTTATTTTTCAGGGCTATACTTTATTACTAAAAGACATGGGTTTTGTTTTATTTTTTTAATTCACCTTGTGAATTATTTCTTAGCATCCCAGAGGATTCTACCTCTTCACCTTTAACTTCAGCTTAGCAATTGGGGAAAAAAGCATGTAACTTCTGTGACTTTGGAAGAAATTCAATAAATCAAGTAATTTCCTCAGCCTCTGATTTAATATCTGATAAAGTAATCCTTAAGTCTATCAAACATGAAAAATAAGTAAATATACTACCAAATTACCTGGAGCCTTCATGCTGTTACTCTACATAATGCAACACTGTGACATATTCCAAATAAACACAAATCTGACTCCTAAAACTTGGAGGATAAGGATGCATGAAGTATGTAGCAAGGGATGAGTGAAGCAGAAAATTAAATAACTCTTTATACTTCAAACTTTCTTAAAGATTCTCTGGATCATGATATTTTCCCAAGTCCCAGGTGGCACGGTAGATTATCCTTTTTGCCTTCCCTCTTTTCATTTCTCTCTTGACTTTTTCTTCTTCTCCAGGTGCCCCTAATTCTTTTCTTAGAATCATCTACCCCTTCTTTGGACTTGCTTCCTCATTCTTGTTTCTCCTCCTGGCTTTTAAAAGTGCATCAATGGACACACAGCCAGATTGTTCATGTGATTCTTAGAAGGTAAAGAGGGACTATTTATATTTTGTAGCTATTGTCTCTGCCACACATATCACATGGAGTTAATTTAGCTGTGAAATCTTATAATGGAAGAACTCTGATGTGCATAGTGGAGAAGTTTGAATAAGACAAAAGAAACATGGCCCATCTGACTCTGAGGCTTATGGTATGTGAGGATCTGTGAAGAGCCTGGCCTTGGAGTGAGAAGAACAGGACTCAACTTAGGGTGTTACATCTCACAGGAACTATGCCTTGGATGAGGTTCAGCAGCCTGAAGTCTGGTTTTGTCACCTGTAATGTGGTGATCATTTATCCAATGAGTATTTTCCCTGTCCTGCACTCTGGAAGATCATGCACTCAGAAATTTTTAAGATTGACTTCTGAGAAAGCTAGCCATATGGATGAGTAGAGGGATATTTTATTAGCATAATTAGGATAGTTTCATCAACACTATTGTAAAGGAAAGAACAAAGTGTGGGGGAGACCAGCAAATAGAGCAACACACCCTTCCTGGGTAGGCTGTGATGGGTTTTCAATTGGTAGTGATTTTTTTTTTCTCTCTAGATCATAAAAGGTGCAGATGTAATTACCAGAAGGAAAATGCAGTTTCTGTTCAAGAGGCATAAATTCAAATGCCTTTAGGGGCAGACAAGTGATACAATATGCAAAATGATGGGAAGTATGCAGAATATTAAAAGGGTCTGTGGCAAATTGGAAAATATGTGCTTGTTTAAAACCACTCCAGTGCAAAATAATTTTTTAAAAAACTCTTCTGACCAAAGTAAACAAAAATCTTCAGATAGTATAGACTTTTGCTTTTAACTTCTAATTGTAATATTTGCAAGTGTGGTATGGTGTAGGACTCGGGGAAAGTCCAGGAGAGGATGCTTGGGTGTAGGCTCAGTTGGCCCAGGGAAGGGGAAGGCCAGGGTGGAAAGGACTGTTGGGATTACATGTAAAGGGATTTCCACTTTGGCTGGAGTGTGGAATGTGTCTGGTAGACAGAAGGTAGGCAATTGAGTTCTTTATGTAGGTCAAGTGACATTATAAGGTTTGCAAGGTAATTTTTCAATCTTGGGAGAGCAAGAGGAGTGGATTTTTGCCAGGAGCTCAAAGACATATTGCATAAAGCAAGAGGAGAGCCTGATGAGGCCCAAACCAAAATAATAGCAAAGAGGAAGGGGAGGGGAGTTGGTGAAAGAAGAGACACGGGTGAAGGATGAAACCAATCTTACTAGAATTCCTTCTGAGTGGGTGAAAGCAATTTGTACCCAGTGCATGGGTGGATGTGAATGACACTGACCATAGTTGGGGTTAGCACTGGAGAACCAGGTGCTCACATCCTCTGTTGTCACAGTCTCATGCTCAGCAATTGAAGCAAACACGTGATTGGATCCCTCTCTGGCTGATTTCTATCCTGCAGAGAATAGGCCCTGAGCCAATCTGAGCCCAGCCATCTCATGTCCCCTTGAGTACTCTGACTCCTGCTGCTGCATCTTCTGAGGGCATTCAGTTTTCTTCACTAAGAGAAAAAACAAAAAGTGCACACATTTATATCTGCAGAAATGTTACTCTGTTTAAAAAAAAAAAAAGGAAGAAAACACTAATACATCTTACAACTCTTAACCAGAATCTGTTAGGCTGCTGCTATGGCAACCTCCAAAGAACATATTCAATCCCCCCACCCGAAACCCTAGCCCCTCCTAAATCTATACACCTGACAGTCACCCTCCTAGTGAGGCTGTCTCTCTTACATTACACCCACTAAGTGAAGATCCAAAGCAAAGAGACAGAAAATAACATCTTCTAACAATCTGCTTGTCATTTAGAAAAAGCTCACTGTATAAATGTCATGGAAACAAGCTGTTCTTGCAGAAAGAAAAGAAGAAAGCCCTTCCTCACATGCTTCTCTTTCGATTTTAATCTTCCTAATAAAAGGGTAACACAAAGCAAATGTTAAGTGTTTGAAAGCAAATATCTCTGGAGCTTGGCCATGATGTGGTTTAGCCGCATTCAGCTGCCTGGTAGACTCCAACAGCAGGAGCTCTGGATCAAGCTCTGTAGGTGAAGATCAACCAACTGCTCAAGACACCCAGAGAACACTAAGAAGTCAAAACAGAGGCTGATATGAGACAATGAGGATTTTTCTTCTTATCAGAGTCAAGGATCCTTGCTAAGATACTTACCTCAAAACCAACAAGTTTCTGTTCAATTATCAAACATTCAGGGGCATACAAAATGTGTAGTTCAATGTATTTTAAGTTTTTGAGGGATGCCCAGACAAATAAGGTCCTGGTCTCTGTTACAGATGAGAGGTCTTGCATGCTCTCAGCTCAAGAGGACAGGGTGTGTTAAGCCCTTAAAGAGAGTGCTGTGCATGCAGAGCCCAGAGGAAGCGACTTTTATTTCCACCTTGGATTAACAGTGAAGGCCGCAGAGGAAGTGGCATTTGAGCCCCAGAGGAGAGGTACGATTATCACAACAGAAATAGAGGTGAATGCATTGAATGAAAGAAAGGTAAAGAGTATTAAGGAAAATATTGGGGCAAAATCATGAAAGGACTTGAATAGCATAAGCCCAGTCCTATTTGGACTAGAGAGGAGATCCAGGTACACCTAGGGTACATTTTCTTAACCAGTATCCATACTCCAGAATATACTGATTCACTTGGGAATGAAGAGAGCTTCCTGGGGAAGGAACTCAAGTTGCTTGTATGCTTACGGTTGACCCAGAAAAAATGTGTCTAGCAAAGGCATGGGGTGAGAGAAGCCGTAAAGAAACTAAATTGTAGAAAGAAACTGGAGCACCTCAGTAAGAGAAACTTCCAGAAAGTGAGAAATTGCACATGATGAGTTAGACTCAGCATGAGGGTCTGGGAATCAGAGGCGAGTGAAGGATCAGAGACCTCAGAGCTCCATCTGTGGAATGGAGTGGATTGCCAAACCTTTATTGCTTGCAACCCAAGAAACTATGTGACGCCTCTGTCCATTTCATGTTCACGCCGAAGAAGCTAGGCTCTATTTGTGGTCAAGAAGGGAGCTGTCACAAAACAACCAACAAGAAGTTCAGAGAGAAAACAGCCATGGTTACCATGGGGGAAGGGGAAAGCTGTGCATGGTAGTATTGATGCAAACAGCAGCCAGCAAGAGATTTGGACTTACTGAGTCCTCCCAAGAGGACTAGAAGGCTGGGAAGGATTCCTGAAAGGAATGGCTTATCCTGACCTTATCTAATGAGTAAGTTGTTAAAAAACAAAACAAAAACAAAAACAAAAAAACTGGAGAACTATAGGTTCAACCCACGGACACTCAAGCTAATGGAAAATGAAGACTGTTTTGAGCTATGTGAACAATTTGTGGTGGATCCCATAGGCAGGTTTTCAGAGTATTTGGCAGCCTGCATGTTCTGAGGATGCTGGGACTTGAGAAGTGTTTCTTGGGATAGGAAGATACTGGAACAAGCAGATTGGTGGTACTTTTGCCATAGAGTGGGAAAAATGTGGGCCCCTGAGCCAGGCAGGTTGGAGTTTATGGGAAAAAGAGGGAGATAATGACATGAATCAGTTCACTGAAGAAGGGAAAGACTAGGTGCTAGTTGGCTGATTGAGCATGACTATAAAAGAAACAAAGATGAATTAAAAATTTATTATGATCATTTAATAGTCAAGAAAACACAGCACTGAATGAATGGGTTTTGCAATCAGCTGGATTTTATCCTGCCTGGGTCACTTTTCAGCAAGAGACCTTGGATATCTCTTAACTTTCCTAGGTATGTTTTCTAAACTGTAAATGAGAGAATAATGTTATGTTAATAATGTCTATATGTTAGGTTTAGTTCTTGCATTAAGTGATATATTTTATGTAACAGTTAAAAAGATATTTTCCATGAAAAGGAACCAATTTGTGTATAAAACTGATGAATTTGTTTTAAATAAATAATAAAAATAAATTGGTTTTTGTATTGCAATAAATGCAGTTTTTGAGGGAAGCAAGCAGTACTTTATGATAAGATTTGACTTTGATATAAGATTTGTGCTGTGCTAATGTTCTATTACAGTATATCTCATTGAGTAAGAAGTAATTTTTAAACTATCATCAGTATTCAATTAATTATTCTTATTTAAATATTACTTGAATGTGTGCAAACATAAGCTAGAGATAAATTCCATGTGCTTATGGTTTTTTTTTTTTTTTTGCAAATATAAAGCTAAAGCGCATTTGTACACAACATATAATTAAAAATATAAAACTGGAAACTCAAACTGTAAACATGAAATAAACATAACAAATGATGTTGAAGTTAATATCACCAGTGGTAGATTTAACAGTAAATTTTTAAGCCACACATTTTCTTCTATTTATTCTGCTTCTTGTTTTTACTTTGGATAAACCAATGCAGAGATAATTGTTTGGGTCTATTCATAAAATTGTGCTCCATCAAACAGTATGAAAAACTTCAACTAGTTGGCTAATCAGGAAAATCAACTCACTCTAACATACTTTGCCATTAAGAAAACCTCAAATTCCACTTTTAATAAAATGTTATGAATAATTATGGAACTGTTTTACTCCTTAAAGATAAAATTGCAGTGACATTGAAAATTGGTACTTATATTTAATCAAATCATTGATATAATGAGAAAGAACAACCTTCTTCATTGCTAATTCACTATTACTAATGAATACTAGTACTTAAGAGAAATAAAATTTACAAAAAGAAACTGCACTCACCATGAATATTTATATATGATCTTTAAAAAAATTTTTTTGGTATATTTATACTTTAGTTAGCCATGTGGTTGATCAATTCTGCTTTGCTGTATTGCAAACCTTTTACATAGTATGCTGAAATATCTTTTGGACTTTTTGGACAAGAATATAATTACAAACTGGCATGCAAATGTGGGCCCTGAAATTATTTCAGAGTTTTATTTATAATTTTTAGTGTTATTCTCCAGATGACATAGAAAAACTTTAGTGGTGAGTAAAAATTTCAGTCTGCAGAATTATAATTTCAACTAAATTGAGTGCTAAATTCCCAGTGCCTTAGTCCATTTGTTGTTGCTGTAACATAATACTTGAGGTTGAGAGATTTATAAAGAAAAGAGGTTTATTCTGGCTCAGTTTTAGAGCTGCAAAAGTCCAAGATCCATCAGCCATATATTGTAAGGATCTTGAGCTTCTTCCAGCATGGCAGAAAAACAGAGGGGTAATTAGGCTTGTGAGGAAGAAACATCGTTGGTGTGTGTGAAGTGCTCTGTATCCCCTCTAATTTATAACCTTAGACCTTATGTGTCCAAACTTCCAGTATCAAGTCAATGTCTTTGTCATGTGGGAAACATTCTACTGCTCTTAATCTGGCTTGGAAAGCTTTGCTTGGGTCTGGCACATAGATCATTGTGCTACTCCATTGCCAAATATGGTGTGAAGAACGCTGTGAGATTGTGTCAGGCTATATGCTTAGACATAACATGCAAACATTTTGTCTGTTTCTACACCATGGCAGATGTGGAGAATTCTGGGGACTTACAATCACCCTCACTTCTTCCTGGGGATTGGGGCACAAATCCATTTTATTCTCTGCATTTCTCTTTGGTGATACTCCTTTCTACTGTCTGTGTCTTGACTTGGGGAAGCAGCACAACACAGGGTCCATTCTTTAGTAACTATGATTTTCTGCCCTTTGTTTCCATCTAATTTTTCTTCCACAAATGTTTCAAGGAACTTTTAAAAAAATCTTATTTTAATTGGTTCAAGTAAATTCGCAGAGGGAAGGACAAGAATATAGCTCAACAAAACTAAGATTGATAATTTTTCTTTGTGAATTTATAAAGTGGGAAGCTATATTTGTTTTAGCCATTACCCCATAGAAATCCACTTGACCATTCCACTGTGTCGTTTATTGAAACATGATTTATTCCTCTATGTTGACCTTTTTAATCTTAGAAAAGAATACATTTATGTGTAAAAGTCTTTTACATCTTCTATTAAATTTATTTTTATATTCGATATTTTAGTGCTATTAAAAATTATATCTTTAATTATTTTAAGCTTTTCTGTTGCTAATACCTAGAATAGGATTTTTTTTATATTAGCCTTTAGGCAGCAAACTTGTATCTCATTAATTTTATTATTGTGTTTATGTCAAGATACTTATATCTATAGTCATATTGTCACAATATATTATTACAATAATACTGGTTTTTGATTTGTATTTCCCTAATTGTTAATGATGTTGAACATTTTTTCATGTATTTGTTGGCCATTTGTATTTCTTTTGAGAAGTGTCTGTTTAATTCATTTGCCTGTTTATTAATTGGGTTATTTGACTTTTTGGTGTAAAGTTTTTTGAGCTCTTTATATATTCTAGATATTAATCCTCTGTCAGAAGAGTAGCTAGTAAAGATTTCCTCCCATTCTGTAGGTTCTCCTTTCACATTGTTAATTGTTTCCTTTGCCGTGCAGAAGCTTTTTAATTTGATGCTTCCCCCTTTATTAACTCTTGGCATTGTTTCCTGAGCTTTGGGAGAGTTTTTGAGAAAGCTGTTGCCTGTGCCTGGAGTGTTCACCCCGCATTTTCTTCTAGGAGTTGCACAGTTTCTGGTCTAATTCCTAGTTCTTTAATTCATTTTGAGTTGATTTTTGTGCAGGGTGAGAACTAAGGGTCTAGTTTTACATGTAGATAACCAGTTGTCCCAGCACCATTTGTTTAAAAGGCTGTCTTTTCTCTAATGTATGTTTTGGGCACCTTTGTCAAGGATCAGATGACTGTAGATATGTAGGTTTGTCTCTGCGTCTTCTATTCTGTATCATTGGTCTATGTGCCTGTTTTTACACTATTACCATGCAATTTTTGTTACCATAGCTCTGAAGTATAATTTCCAAGGCAGGTACTGTGATTTCCATTACTTTGGAAAACAATTTCACCAAATTAATATATTTGAAGATATATTAATTTGAAGATATATTAATTAATATAATTGAAGATTTTATTATATAGTATTTCACTCCTAGGTATACATATAATCTAGAACAGTGACACTCAAAATGAAGTCCATGAAGAGAGCACAAAAATTGAGAGTGTAAGCTGGGCATGGTGGCGCAAGCCTGTAATACCTGCACTTTGGGAGGCTGAGACAGGAGAACAGTGAATTCAAAGCCAGCCTCAGCAACAGCGAGGCACTGTGTCTACATAAAACACAAAATAGGGCTGGGGATGTAGCTCAGTGGTTGAGTGCCCCTGAGTTCAGTCTCCACTACAAAAAAAAGAAAATTGAGAGTGTTTAGAAACTTTGATATTAACTTGACATTGCCATGTCATCTGTTTTGCATTTAACAGAAATATCAGTCTGTGGTCAATTGGAAAACAAACACTGGATTCTTCCCCCTAGTGGTTTGAGAAGCACTGCCCTAGACCAGTTCTCTGCCTTCTCATGTGAACACAGAGACACAGACAATGTTAATAGTTTAAGGAACATCAGAATAAATGAGCAGCCATGCTCCTTGTGGTCTTAGTAACTCTGTAGACTCTCCCTTGCTTCATTCCCTAGCTGGTCATCTTCAAGCCCAAGAGGGGTAACCTTCTCAACTCAAGTAGCCAACTGGTCATGGCAGAGAAGGGACATGTACAATATTGGTTGGCAAACTGCTCTCTTAACCCTCACACATGTGCACATGCCAAGATGATGTGCACAAGAATTTTCATATGTGCATCATATACAACAATGAAAATATTGAAACTGAAATATATCAGAAAGATAACTGTATTATAGTAAATTATCTCAGCTACAAATACACACAAATATTTTTGCGTTTCAATTTTGAGTAAAAAATATTAAAATACATAAAGTGTTAGATTAATTTAGAAATAAAAATAGAGGATATACATTATAAAAGTATAAAGAAAAACCTAAGGAAGATAAATATTAAGAATAATGTTGGGCAGGAGAGGGAGATGGAATAAAGTGGAAATGTAACATCATAGGAGTAAAAAGGATTTGGAATGTAGTTATGGAGTTTCATTAAAGTGGCTGGTAGGTAGAGTGTTGTTGTTTTTTTTTTTTTAGATGTTTTAATAATATGAGAAAGAGCAAAAAAAGATTTAAGAGCTCCAGAGTCAAATAATTTGGTTACAAGAGAGTCCTAGCAGAGGCTCTATCACTGAATGTTTCAAATGCTTCAAAGTGATTGGAGCATAAACTAGAGGCAGAGATGGAGAAGTCCTTATGCACATAGAATGTACCTTTTACTATCTTCAATCTTTGCTTAAATGATTCTGACACCAGTGAGTCACTGCCTGTAAAAGAAATGCTTTCCATTGTTGGAAAGCTGTAATTTCAAGTAAAAATTTAGCTTCTAGGAACCTGACCACATTGAACGAATCCATTCTTCCTTCCATCAGTCTCCTAGGTATTTGAAGACAATGATCCTGTCTCCTATTAGTCGTCTTTTTTTTTTTTAAATATTTTTTTAGTTGTTGATGGATCTTTATTTTATTCATTTATTATTTATATGTGGTGCTGAGGATTGAACCCAGTGCCTCACACATGCTAGGCAAGCGCTCTACCGCTGAGCTACAACCCCAGCCCCCTATTAGTCTTCTTTTTCAGACTGCATTTACTCTGAAATCCTCCTCTGTAACTGATTGTGTGAGTTGACTCACATTCTACTTCATAGAGAAATAGAGGTTGTTGGATTTGAATGAAGTGAGTTCCCTCACCCATGCCACCAGGCCTGTCTACCTCTGCACGCAGCCTCATGGCCCTTATTTCTGGATGTTAGCACAAGCAATTTCTCTAACCAAGGCTAATCCTTTCTTTCATCCTTTGAGTTCATCCTCTCTCATTTTCTCATTTGATATTTACTTTTTAGTGTTTTTTTTATTTTTTTCCTTTTTTGTTGTTTTCATTCATACCAGTAATACATGAATACATTTTCCTTAAAGAAAATCAAGTGATAAAGTGATGGTCTTCCTTGGCCACTGTGACTATATTTTTACTTTTGTCCAGTTACCTACCAAGGTTATATTTTTTTTTATTATATTCTGCCAGCATGTTTCTATGCACTTGTGCATATTTATATAAATGCATAAAATGTATGTACTTTTTTGTGTGTTGCATAAGTGTGCTAATAAGTAATTAAAAAACAAACTAATGCTATGCCTTGGAGAGCTTTCCATGGTGATATATAAACCCAACCCATTATTCATGCTTTGGTTGAAAAACTGTTCTCATTAAATGATGTATCCTCTATGGGTGGCCCTTTACTTTTTGGTAACTTTGTTTTGATATAATTTCAAATGTGCAGAAATATTTTAGTTCAGAATGCCTTTACCCAAATTCACTAGTGGTTAACCTTTTTCTATATTGCCTTATCAGTTTCCCTCCTTCCTGACTCTTCCTTTCTCCCTTTGTCTCTTTCCTGCCCCATCAGCATGTGGCCTTTTCACAAACCATTTGAGGCTAAGTTGAAGACATTATACTCCTTTATGATAAATTCTTGGTTGTGTATTTCTTATCTTTTATAAGTATACTATAGTTAGCAAAATTAAAAAAATGTAAGATCAATACAGAACTATTACCTAATCCACAGTCATATTCAAAGTTTGCCAACTGTCCTTGTAATATCGTTTATATATATATGTGTGTGTGTGTGTGTGTGTGTGTGTGTGTGTGTGTATGTATTTTTCCTGGTCCAGGGTGTAAACCAGAAAGATGACTTGCATTTAGTTATCATGTTTATTTAATCTGCTCTAGTAGAGAATATTTCCTCAATTTTTCTGTATCTTTTCTCACACTGACATTTTGGAAGAGCAAATGTTAGTTAGAAAACAAAATTTTTTTTTGGTATATCAATTGGATTATCTGATATTTATTCCTTATTAGATTTGGTTTATGCTTTTGATGGGGGCAGGTATATAAGCTAAGTGATGTGTCTTTACTGCATTGCATCAGGAGATGTACAATATTAGTCTACAATGTTATTTGTAATATTATTTTGGGTCCTTGTTTGAGGCTGTGTTCACCAGATTTTTCCTTCCCTTTTTTAGACCGGTAAAATTGCCCTTATCACTTCATAATTGACTGAAAATATAGTATGAGATCTTTCAAGATGATATAAATATCCTGTTTCCCACAAAATTTCACCACTATGGGAGTTTTCCTTTTATTTGTCAAGAATGGATGTATGGATTGTTTTACTCAATGGGGTATAAACTGCTTATGTCATTTTGATACTCAGATAGTCTCATATTTGACTGATGTGTTTTAAAAGTCTTCAGTTTAAACTTCTTTAGTTTCCGGCATATGAAGATGTTCCTGGCTTGTGTTGAATTTCCCTGTCCTTGTTTTAGACTCTGCAATTTCTCTAAGGAGAAAGGTCTGAAGAATCCAAGATCTAAGCACTGGGTTTAGGATTTTCTTGCTTCTAGGGCAGACAGAACTGGGAAGCAAACACACCCACATATGTTCATATGAAACATTTTTCTTTATTTCTGTAAGTTCATACTGATGCCTCCAGATCCAATCTAGCACTGCAGGATCCTTCCTACTTTGTGATCATTCCATGGTTCTAACTCCTTTTTCCCACAGAAGGAAACCTGTTTTCATTGTTTCTTAAACTTTTCGTTTACTCAATCCAACAATGCACAGAAAGACATTTTAGAACAAAATGTCTAAAATAACAAAATGTTATTTGGAAAAAAACAAGATCCTAATAACTTTCTTTAGATTTGGGTGTTAAAGAACATTCTATAAATTAGTTCATATTTTACTAATATTAATTTCTTGTTCTTGATAATTATCCTGTGCCTGTATAAGAAGTAAGCATTGGGAGTGGAGTAAGGGGTATAAGGAAACCCTTTTGTACTGTTTTTTTTGCAACTTCTCTGAGTCTATGATTATTTCAAAATAAAAAGTTACAAAAGTTGCTGAAGTTGTTTCTACTCCTCTCCCTCCTTGCCAAACACAGATTTAATATGGTTTTATTTTTTTCCTTTGAAATACAATTAAATTCATTTGATTTTATTTGTGTTTTATTTTAGGGTTTCCCCATATTCTTATTGATATAATATTTTGAGCATCTAAAATATTAACATGAAAAGTAAAATATGATTAAAACTACTCAGACAAGTGTTTATCTACTGTTGTAAATTTGAAGTGGTCTGTCTGCCAAGAGTTCATGTGTTGGAAACTTGGTGCTAAACGTGCCAGTATTAAGAGGTGGTGGGACATTTAAGAAGTGGGACTTAGTGCAAGGTTCATGTGGGGACATTGCCCTCAGAAAGGATCAAGGCTGGTCTCGGGAAGTGACATAGTTCTCACAAGAATGGCTTGTTATTGAAGAACTTGACCCCTGAATCTCTCTCACCTCTATCTCACTATGTAATCTCCCCACTTTCATAGCCACTACTGTGGTGCCATCTGTCATGATTCTCACCAGAGCCAAGCCCATGCTGGTGGTGCCATACTCCAGTATTCCTCTTTTCTTAATATATTACCCAACCTCAGGTATTTTGTTGCAAAAACTGAAAATAGACTTATACACCTTCCACTTTATTTCCACCTACCCTATAATTTCATTAGTTTTTTTACTTATCTTTCCAGTATTTGTTTGGTTTGTTCTTTCTTCCTTTTCCTTAAACTTTTTTTTTTTCAAAATTAAACAGATGAATTTTTTTTTCTTGTTTTTCCTTGCTTTTACAAAAACCTATTCTTTTTTCCTTGTTTACATTTATCAATAAGTCCTGGAAGTCATTCCCTGTTTGTGGAGTTCTTCTTCATTGTTTTGTGCAGCTATGTAGTACTCCATTTTAAACAAACTTTAAAAATACAGGTGTGTATGCTTTATCTGTTGATTTGCAGTTGCAAGTAGTGTTGTGATTAATGACACTGTGTGTGTGTGCATTCATAATGCTGAAGTTGTAACTTTGTGGTGAAACGTAGAGGAGAGATTTCTGGGTCAAAAATAAATCTAATGGATCTTCTTTTTCTTTCTTTCTCTTTCGGTAGTGGGATTAACTCAAAGTACTCAATCACTGAGCCACATTCCCAGCCTTATTTTGCGTTTTATTTAGACACAGGGTCTCACTGAGTTGCTTAGCACCTCACTTTTGCTGAGGCTGGCTTTGAATTCACAGTCCTCCTGCCTCAGCCTCCCGAACCACTAGGATTACAGGCATGTGCCACCACACCCAGCTCTAATAGAGTTTTCTTAAGTATTGTCAAATTTTCCTCCAGAAGAGTTGAACAGTTTTACAATTCTTTCCAGCAATGTATTCAAGGGCTTCTGTTCACTCATATCCAAAAATAACCATGCCCTCCAGCTTTCAATTTTGCCTATTGAGGATAACAGAAATGGTCTATCAATGTAGTTTTAATTCACATTCCTTGAGTTCTGAATGAAATTATTTTTATATGTTAGAATTATTTTGTGGAGATAGTGTAAATCATCTGATGTTTGACCATTTTCCTATTTTCTGTCAGGGTTTTAAAATTTTTCCCTTTCAATTTTAAGAATTCTTTAAGTGTTAGAGATTTTAGTCCTTTATCTGTGATAAGGGTGGCAAATATTTTTTCCCAGTTTATCAGCTGTTTTTGGTTTGGCTTATCACACCTTCTCCTCTTATTATTCCAGATGTTCTTTTATTTTTATGTACTCTGCCTTCCAGAAAGCCTTTCACTATCCCTGGCTTCTAGAGAAATTCAGCCACGTTCTCTTCTACTACTTGTGTAGTTTTCAGTTTTTACGTTTGGAGCTCTGGGCCACTTGGAGTTTAATCTTTTGTGTGGTGAGAAGCATGATTCTCTTTTCAAACTGAAATCCAATTGTTGTAGCCCATTTATTAAAAAGTACATCATTGCTCAAATTACTTGAAATGCCACCTGTATCATATTATCACTTTCCAGATGTACTCGGCTCTGTTTCTGGACTTTTTATTCTATTCCATTGATTGTTATATTATTGTGCTGGTACCACAATGTTTTAATTATGAGGATTTTATATCATGCTTCAATTATTTTTCTGCAAGAAGATCATTACTCATAGTTTTTTAAAACTAAAAAAATAAATATTTTTATTATTTTTTCCATATTTACTCTAGTTTAAACATGCTTCACTTAAAAAAATTTAATTGGGATTACATTAAATTAATTAACCAACTAGAAAGAACTGATATCTTTCTGATGTTTATTTACCCAACCCAGGTGAAACAGATGGTTTCCAATTTGTTAGAGTCTCCTTTATGTTGTTTAGGGATGTTTGAAAGTTTTACTTATACAGCCCATTTATTGTTAAGCTTATTCCTGAGTTTAAAAAAAACTGTAACTTGTTAGTTTTCACCATTGTCTTCCAGTTGGTTAATGCTTGTGTATATAACAGGTATTGATCTCTAAATATTATCTTTATATTCATTAGTTTTATATTCATGTTGTTTGAATTAATATTATCATTGATTCTGTGGAATTGTCTAAGTATTCTTTAATATGATTTGAAGGTAGAGATATAATAAGTTTACTTTTTATTCCAGTTTTTATGCCTCTAATAAGCTTATCTGAGTGCATTGTCTAATACTTTCTATAGATGTTAGTGGGCATCTTTGCTTTATTACTGATCTTAATGATATTTAGCAATTTGTTTTCATTACTAACAAATAGGTCTTAAGAATCTAGATAAGTAACATTCACTACTCCAAAATACTTTAAGATTGCTAGTTTGTTTGTAACAATGAGTTCATCAGTTTCCCTATTTATGAACATTTAGATTATTTTTATTTCTCCTTTTTCTTTTGTTAAATTTTTTTTAAATTTTTTTTTTTTTAGTTGTAGATGAGCACAATATCTTTATTTATTTTTATGTGGTGCTGAGGATGGAACCCAGTGCCTCACACATGCGAGGCAAGCGCTCTACCACTGAGCCACAATCCCAGCCCCTCTCCTTTTTCTTTTTCTTAACATTAAAATCATGTCTGCATTGAAAATTCAACATTCCAGTGTGGTTCCCAGTGTCGGTGTTACGCTAAGGCAGAGACTAAGGGGTGGCGTTGTGCGGATATTTACTAGAGGAAAAAAATTGTTTTATCTTCCTCAGCTCAAAGTAAATATTCATTCTTTGACTTCCTCATACTCTGGCCTGGAGGTCAGAGACAGTTTGGCTTGGTGATGTCTCTCCTGAAATTCCAATTTGCTGAATTTGCTACTATATTTTATTTTATTTTTATTTTTTTATTTTTCTCAAAAGTTGCATTTTAATACATGTTATCAAACATAACAGAAAAAAACAAATTTTCAGAAGCTGTACACACTGTTCACTGAAAACATTTGTTGAGGCAAATAGAAAAACAAATTGTTACAATCATAATTTTTCTAACTTTGCACAAAATTATAAGCAGATTACATTCTTCGTATTAAACACCTTTATATGCACTTTCAATGAACAGTATATATATATATATACTATATTTTATAAGATCTTTTAAATAGAGTGAAATCAAGAGATATGCCCTGAGGTTCACTGTGTGCAGTACACAGGGCCCCTTCAAAAGCCCTGGCTGACACCACCGTTCCTCTGGGATAGAGCTTTGACAGGAAGACTTTACAGAGGCCTTAAAGGGTTGTAGGAGATACTGGTCTATCATTTAATATTGTCCTGGATGTAAAATAATGCAACAGGAGAGAAACACTTTAATTTGTCCAATCATCTTGATGTCTGATGTTCTATTTTACTTACCTACCTGTCTAAGTGCCCAACATGGTTTTTCTTATGTTTTTCTTTTTTTCTTCTTTGATCAGAGTCCTGGCACCTCCATTTGTTGGTGAGCAGACACTGATCATCTGGGAGCAGCAGATGCAGAGTGCTTCACATGCCAATAGTTTGTGAGTTTTTTCTTTTTCTCCCAAGATGGGAAAATACTATTATTTATGTTTTTTAAGGCTTGAAAGAAGAAACTTGAAAATTTCTCAGAGCAAAAATATGCATTGTAAATTTTAATAGGTTGCTCCAAATTGCTCTGAACTCTTCTTGCTCTTCTGTTATGTATTTCCTTGATTCCCGGCAGCATTGGCATCCTTCATAGATCCATTGCCTATTCATGTTACCTCTTTAGTGAGTTGCCTGTTGAAATACTTTGCTATTTTTCTACCAGGTTGTTTTTGTCTTTTACTTATATATGGGACAACAATACACACATATGCAGAGAGTGAAATCAAAAGAAATGCCTTTGAGGTTCACTATATGCAGTCCACAGGGTCCCTGCCACAGCCCTGGCTGAGAGCACTGTTCCTCTTGCATAGAGATCCACATATTTCTATTACATGTCTAAATATAAACCTTCTATCTAGCTATCCATACATATTTTGGATACAAAATGCCTTTCTCTTCTATACTGTTGTAAACATTTTTGTTCCATTCTTTTTATTTTGTACTTTATATCAGAAATTTTCTAATTTTGTCAAAAGCAAATGTTTCAATCTTTCCCTTTAGGCTTTGCTTTGTCCATGTTTTCAAAAGAAGGCCTGACATACTTCAAAGTCACAGAAAAATCCTTGTGTGTGTGTGTGTGTGTGTGTGTGTGTGTGTGTGTGCACGCTATGCTTTGATTATAATCCACCAGGGGTAGAATACCAGCAAGCATTTTAACAGTGTGAAGTTGCACTGCCACAGTGTTGAATAGTAGTAATAATGGGGGACATCATCATTCTTGTCATTCATGAGAATGCATCCAGTGTTTCCCTGCTACTTATCATCTGGTAGATGTGCTTTACCAAATAAATTTCTGTTATAGGATTACTATAAATTTTTTGTGAGTAGGTATTGAATTTTAAGACGTATCTATAGTCCCAGTGACTTGGAAGGCTGAGGCAGGAGGATTGCAAGTTCTGGGCCAGCCTTGGCAATTTAGTGAGACCCTTTCTCAAAATATATAAAAGGGTAGAGATGTAGACTGGGAAAGTACCCTTGGGTTAAATCCTTAGTACCACTAAAGTGGTTGTTGTATGGTTGGTTGTAATGTTTCTCTTTACTCTGTTTATGTTGGGATATTATTTCAGTTTAATATTTTTGTAATCTTGATTAAAAATTTCTAGCCATGATGTACTACTATTTTAATATAGTGCTGTATGTAATTCTCAAATATTACATTTGAAAATATATTTGATGTAATTTTTAATATTGATTGGCCTGTGTCTTTCTCTTAAGCTTTCCTTGATCAGTTATGATGTTAGGGTCATATTCCTACCAAAATAAATTGATTTACCTTGTATCATTTTAATGCTTAGGGAGAATTTATATAACATGTGAATTATTACTTCAATGCATCTGGTCTGAGTGGTTTTTGAATTTTTATTCCATTTCTATTTCTTTTATATTTGTTTCTCATACTTCTTCTAGTTTTGAGGCCAATTTTAGAAACATTTATTTTTCTCGGAAAAAAACTTAATTAAACTTAATTTTGGAGCCAGGCGCGATGGCACAAACCTGTAATCCCAGCACTTAGGGAGGCTGAGACAGGAGAATCGTGAGTTCAAAGCCAGCCTCAGTAACTGCAAGGTGCGGCGCTAAGCAACTCAGTGAGACCCTGTCTCTACATAAAACACAAAATAAGGCTGGAGATGCAGCTCAGTGGTCAAGTGCCCCTGAGTTCAATCTCTAGTACCAAAAACAAAAACAAAAAAACAAAAAACCCTAAATTTTGGATCTGATTGATCTTGTAAGTGGAAGAGGTCTTAAAGTTTCCCATAATAATTGTTTCATTTTATTTCTGAAAGTTTTGATTTATATGCTTTGCTGTTTACTGTGCACAATTCATGTAGCTTTTTCTTCTATATAAATTGAACTCTTATCAATCTATGCAGGTGTTTTTGTGACTTCCTGTTTTTCCCTTGAATTACATTAGTCTAAAACGAACATTGGGGGCTGGGATTGTGGCGCAGTGGTAGCGTGCTCGCCTAGCACGCGTGAGGCACTGGGTTCGATCCTCAACTGGGTTCGATCCTCAGCACCACATAAAAACAAAGATATTCTGTCCACCTAAAACTAAAAAATAAATAAATAAATATTAAAAAAAAAAAGAACATTGTAACTGCTTTTGTGTTTGTTTTACCAGCCTGAATTTTCTCTGTAACTTGAGTTTTAAATTGTCCTATCAACTTTACTTTATAAGTTGATACATTGTATTTTTTAACCCAAGCTTCTATTTTCTACCCTTTAAAGGTATACATTCAACAATTGATATTTCTGTTTTAAGGTTTTTATTAACACATTATAGTTATAAATACTAGTGGAATTCATTTTGACATATTTATACATGCATATAATTCTCTCTACTTTAGTCCCAAGTGTTTCCTCTTTCCCTCTTTTCTTCCCTCTCCTTGAGCCCCTTCTTCTACTGTATTGGTCTTCCTTCTACTAATTTATTGTTTTATTTATTGGTGCATTATAAAGAAATGCATATAAGTAGAATTCATTATGATATTTTCACATTTACACATAGCATAGTTTGTTCAATTTCACTCTTTCACTCTGAAGTGCCCCCCTATCCTCTCTTTATCATTCTCCCTTCTGTTTTCATGGGATTCCCTCACATTTTTTCCCCAGTGTTAGGGATCAAAACTAGGGCATCATATATGCCAGGCAAATACTCTGCCACTGAGTCACATCCCCAGCCTCCACTCCCCACCTCACACTTTAAAAAAAAATTATTTCTCTCTAGCTTCTGCATGTGGGAAAGGACATTCAGCCCTTGACTTTCTGAGTCTGGCTTATTTCACTTAGCATAATGTTCTCTTGTTCCATCCATTTACAACAACTGCCATAATTTCATTCTCTTTTATGGCAAAGTAGAACTCCATTGTGTATATGTACCATAGTTTCTTTTCTTTTCCTTTTTAAAATTTTATCGAATTTATTTTAACAGAGATTCATGAATTGGGCAATGTGAGAGTATAAATGGTTCAGGGCTTCACCAAGAGAGTGCCAGGGGAAAACTTTTGTGGAAGGAAGACAAAGGAAATATTTGACTTATTACAATGGAGAGTCCCTAGATAGAGGTTTGTTGGTGGTTTCTGGTTGGTAAAATCTCTGTTTAGAGGTTAATTAGAAGTTTCTGGTGGGTTGATTTTAAGTTTTGCTTTACTGTTTATACTGAGCTGGGTTCAGTTGGCTAATAAAAGCCTGAGGAATGGGAGTCACTTCAGTCTAAAGGCATCCCAATTAATTTTTTAAAAAATACTTTAAGAAAGTGTGCTTCAGTCAAGCCTTGAAGTGGTGAAGAGATAATGTTTGGAAATGGTCCTTCAAGTATTGAGATTCAGTTTCAACAATTACTTATTGGGTCTATTTGGCATATGCAATATTCTGTTTTTTAAAAATTTATCATTTAATTACAGAGAATATAGGGGAATATGATCATGCATTCCATTTTGAATTGACTTGGACAGTGTGAGAGACTAGGATCTAGTTTCATTCTTCTACATATGGATACCAGTTTCTCCAGCACCCTTTGTTATAAAGGCCCTATTTTCTCTAGTGTATGTTTTTGGCACCTTTGTCAAGGATCAGGTGACTGTAGATATGTAGGTTTCTCTCTGTGTCTTCTGTTGTTTCCCATTGGCTTTCATGTCTGTTTTTATGCTAATACCCTGCTGTTTTGTTACTCTAGCTTTGTAGTATAATTTGATACCAAGAATTGTGATGTCTCCAGTATCAATTTTCTTGCCCAGAATTGCTTTGGCTATTCTAGGTCTCTTATTCTTCCAAATGAATTTAAGCATTGTGTTTTCGTTTTGTTTTGTTTTGTTTAATTCTGTGAAGAACATCATTGGCATTTTGATAGTGATTTATTGCTGATGACATAATTTCATAGGTGATTAGCATACCAGAAGACTTCTAGAGCTGAGTAGCAGGATACAAGGTCAACTTTAAAAAATCAATAGCTTGTTTATACTCCAACAACAAATCTGCTGAAAAAGAAATAATAAAAAACATTGCATTCATGATAGCCTCAAAAAACAAAACAAAACAAAAACCCAAAAAAACTTGGGAAAAAATCTAACCAAGGAGGTGAAAGAAGTCTACAATGAAGACTATAGAATCCTAAAGAAAGAAGTTGAAGAAGACCTCATAAGAAAGAAAAACCTCCCATGTTCTTGGATAGGCAAAATTAATATTTTGAAAATTACAGTACACCAGAAGCTATCAACCATTGTTATTTATCAGGCCACCATGTTTTAACTTATTTTGACTTCTTGCTTTTTGACTTTATCCTTTCTTGTCAGAATTTGTCTTTACAAAATCGCTTTGTTTTTTAAAAAAGTCAAGAATAACACATTATTACTTTTATTCTCCTCTTTTATGTATAAATAAGCAAGTTTTCACTAAATGCCTTTGCCAAGGGATTCTTCCTATAAAAATGTAATGTAATTTTTAATGCAATATTCTTCTTTTTTGCTATATTTTCAAGTCTTCTCTATTTTCTATATAAAAGAAATCTCCCTTAATGTGACTCTTTCTAGAAGAGGAGTCACTTGGGCTTTTTCCCAGTTACTAGGAGATGTCCACCTGATTTTTTCCCACACCACCTGCTTTAAGAATGGTGCAAGACCTTTGTCACCAGCCCTCTGTTATGTCAACCTGAAATCCTCAGAATCCCTGAAATATGTTTAGAGCATAAACAAAAAGCACAAAATGAAACTTTTAAAATCAGATTGAGAGGATGCCAGTATTTCTTCATAATATATATTTTCCCCCTACAAACTAAAAACTATTGGTTCATATAAAGGCCTTTAATCTGTTCATTTAGTTTCTTCTGAGGCTCTGTGATTTTATCCAATAGCAAGATAGATTAATTTTGGACTTACATTCTCAGAGTCCACAAAAATATGAACGTTCAAACTAATAATCCCATAAGCAGTACACAAAAGTGGGAGTAAATGAAATAGAAGAGGCTCCAGTATAACTGGGAATTGCACACAACCCCTTTATATGTATAAGACTCAGACAGTCATGTGGCTGTGTTAGCCCACCCCGAGTGGATGGTAGGTAGGTGGCCCAGGGAAAATTCAGGTCTTTTAGACAGACTAATGTCATTTTAGAATAGTATGGCCAGAAAGATATTTGGTGTACATTATACCAAATACCTCATACTAAAGTCATTTTGTTTCTTCCTTTGCAGCAAAGATGCAGTTGAGACAACTTTATTTTAGTAAGTCTTATCATCCCTCATCCACAGTCAGAGGAGACCTGGTGCCTACAATGTCCTTAGTGGGTGAGGTGCTAGTGGCTAGGGGTTCATTATCCCACCCAGCTTTAGCAGAGCAACCAAGTGGCATTAACTCAGTATGTGGTGGCAAACCCAGGGTTGTTCTGCAACCTGTCTGCTTGTGACTCACCCACGCTGTATCCGAGATACATATGCACTTTCCCTTTGAGGTTTCAAATGTTTCCTTTTTTCATTTTTTAACCTTAGCAGAGAGCATTAGGTGTACTGCCCTCAATTTTTTTTAAGTGATAAGATTGACTAACAAGAAATGTCTTATTTATAGGCATATTGCAGGGGTGAATAATAGGAAGCTCCAGGAAAATTATTTATTGGGTTCATGAGATATGAACTTATTTCCTATGTCTAACACAGTTTAGATATAATTAGATACTTACTTCAGTGTACTCATCTATAAAGTGAAAATAAACACAGGCACACAGGGTTGTTGAGAGGATTCAAGAATTAAATGAGGCATGTCCCCAACAGAATAGAAAGAGTTGAGTTATAGTGAAAGCCTGAGCTGCCTTCCTGAGGAGAAGCAGGGGTTATCAGTGGTGGAAAGACTGGGGAGGTGTCCCTCTATTCAGCTTTCTGCCTGGACACTACCAGATGACCTCTCCCTCCTTTATATTTACTTTTTAGCTGGATCCCAAGGTGAGTACACTTCTAGCATATTACTCCTGGTACTGCCAGAAAAAGCGACCCAGTAATTTCTAACCAGTTGTGAAGTACTTCTCCCTACTACACACACGACCATCTATGGAGCACAAACACTGGGGTGGAGGAAACCATGGACAGAAGGGCATTTTGTGGTGGTGTGGGGAATTTTAAGCATTTCTAAAAGAGTGTCTTTGAAAGTGTAATCTGTGTTTCCCCTTTTCTGGGACCACTGACTGACGCAGTGCTAGAAGCATCCTTCACAGGGTGAGTTTGTTTTTGTTTTGTTCTCTTGCCTAGCCTAACAACCTGAAAAAGATCATGTTCCTCAGGAACTCCAGCAGGGACAGTGGGATGTAGTTCTTCATTTCATGTTCCTTGTTCCATGATGCACTCTTACACCTACTAGGATTTTGTTTGCCAAATGACCAATTCAATAATTTTTCTTAGTGGGTTGACTGGACTATTCAGTTAAGGCACACAAATTATATCAGTGTGTGTTATACAGACGTGGTTAGTTAGTGGAGACCAGGATATACAGGGTGAATTTGAAAAAGGAACCAAGCCCATTGGTTCAACTCTTAGGTGACTTTTACTGCATTCCCATCCTCCACATTCCTGAGTCATATGTTTGAAAAGATTTTGTGGAAAGGTAAGGAAGTAGAAGAGAGTCAGTCACAACCACAAAGATAAAGCATGCACACCTAATTGATATTCTAGGTCACAGTAAACAAAAAAGCACTGGTAGCACCAAGAAATGAATGAGCTAATCCAGAGGCCAGCAACTTGTTTCAAGAATCAACTAGACAGGTGAGGGGGAAATTTATACTGCTGGATGTGAAGAGTGACAAGATAAGCAGATAGTAGAAGTGTTTATGTGTGCTGCCTGATACTGGAAACTAGTAAATAATAACTACCATAATTTAATAAGACAGATGCTAGGCTTTGCAGAGCACTGTCATGTCTGTCTTTTTACAATCTTTATGGATGAGGGGGTAAAAGCTCAGATGGATTGATGTTGTTCAAGTGCATAGAGCTGATGAGCAGCAGAGTGAAGTTCTAAACCCCAGTTTGACTCTTTTTTCATTTTGCCATGCTGTTTCTCATGACTGGGCAAATTTCAAAAATAGAAGTATAGACTTTTAATCCATCTCTTAAAGCTTCATATTAAACTTCACCAATAGATTTTTTTCCCCCAATTCCCATATAGTGTTTACAAACAGAATGATTTGGTTATTGCAGATATTTTGGTGGAAGGCATTTTGGAAAATAGCCACAAAGCAGAAAGGAGGGAAGAAAACACAATATTTTCGAAATTTAACACCTGTTACACATCGGGTTTATCTTCTTCTTCTTTTTTTTTTTAAATGTTTATTTTTTAGTTGTAGGTGGCAGAATATCTTTATTTTATTTTTATGTGGTGCTGAGGATCGAACCCAGTGCCTTATGCGCGCTAGGCTAGCACACTACCACTGCGCCATAACCTCAGCCGGGGTTTATCTTCTTTAGGAGCATAGAGTCTTCTTACTAGAGACTTAGACACTGTGTATAAACAAGGAAATGAAGAAAGTTATTGAGGAAGGTACATTGTATTTTAAAATGGTTTGTGAAAACAAATTGGCATGGGCTGGCTGTACAGAAACAGGTCAGGGTGTGGCAGGCTGAGAGACAAACAGAACTCAATTATTATTAGGTAGTCTGAAAAACAAAGTGCAAATAAGAGAAAAGCATATATCCCCACAAGTGAGCAGTCATCTAAGTAGCTCTCAAAGGATTCTGCCTAATGTTCAAAGCTACTTGGGAGATTTGATAACACTAAAATGGAATTTATTCAGCAAATTGCTGACCAGAATGTCTACATGATGGTCCTTCTTCCTTCTCTTTCAAACTGTATTATTTGACATTTTAAAAACAAACAAAAGGTATATTTACAAGTTTTCATATGCTTTGCATAGAGTAACAGAAAAAGATAAATTGTGAAGGACGAAAGAATACCTTATCCTAAATGAGATACAATTAAGATGAAGAGAATAAATGCAAAGTAGTGAAATCTAAATTAAAATTGTTTTCTCTTATTCAACAAGAGGAACATATTATTCTTTGTTAGTGTTCTGGGGTAATAGTGCTAATTGATCAGTAAGATGATAATTAAGGTTACCTACGTATACTTTGCTTTTTAGTCATAACAGAGAATAAACAAGAATTAACTGTACCAATTACAAGAGCAAATTATTCATCCTTTCAAAATTTCTTTCTTCTAATGTTTGCACCAAACACTTGATATATTCTTATATGTGACACAAAATATATAAAAGGAAATTTTCACTGGATAATGAGATAGAAATTCTGATGAAGCAGGACTTGGGTTGTTCATTTAACTCAGCAATATGAATCTATAAGCAGTTTGATAGTTTTACTTATTAAGAGACTTTCCAGGCCTTGTCGTTATCCAACACAAAGTATGTGAATGAGCATGAGTTTCAGCCATTCTGGATACCTCATAAATGGTAAGCACTTCTTATGCAACCAAAAGCAATTACAGTTTATATCTTTGATCTTGAAATGTTTGTTTGATTTGTACATCAATTATGAGGAATAGTTGGGAAAGTTATTTTTTCCATTGACTGAGCAAAGTGGATTAAATATATCACTCATTTGTGCTAAAGAAGAAAATTCTTTTTTTTTTTAATTTTTTTTGGTTGTAGATGGACACAATATCTTTATCTTTATTTATTTTTATGTGGTGCTGAGGATCGAACCCAGTGCCTCACACATGTGAGGCGAGAACTCTACCACTGAACTACAATCCCAGCCCCAAGAAGAAAATTCTTGATAATGCTAGCAGTTTGCACTGTTTCAAGGTTGACAACAAAAGGTAAGTTATAAAATAGGGGAGAATACAAGCTGCTTACATAGGTTTTTCTAAACATGAAGGAGGAGTACTTTTTAGGTTTAGACCACTGCAAGCTGATTTCCTTAAGACCTGCCCAATTGTTAGGGTGCATTAACCTTAGCACCACAGATCAGCTCTTTCTGTAGATTCTGGGAAACACCATGATGTTAGGAATTTCCACATGGCTTTCACCTCAACGTGGTTCTTCCAAACTCACTGGATTCTTGCAGTAAATTTTCAAAAGCAATAGTGTCCCAGTTCCCTTTAACACCAACTAACCAACTGTGTCTACCCAAGTATGAAAAACTTGTGAAATTTACCATATGCCATTTACTTCTACCAATATGTAAGTACAGACCAAGAAGGAACCATATGCTAGAATGTTATGCTCATGTATGTTTATGATGCTGATGTAAGCAAATATGTAAATATGAAGAGCACATGTACCTCCAAGTACTTGGAGTGCATCCTGGCTTCTTTATAATAAATGAATACATGGCAAGATATGAAATCATTGATTTAGACCTATAATTCTGTAACATGAATTCCAAATAGTGGTGTTCTGATACTTTTTCATATAAATTTTCTGATAAACTAGGAATAAAATAATTATTGAAAACATCTGTGACCTTTGTTTGAATATGTTTTGATAAAATGGCCTGACTTTCCATATTATTTAGATGTAAACTGAATTAAAAGTGAGACACTGTAAACTCAAGAATAATAATAAGCTGGGTTCTGTCAAATTATTGTGGTTCTAATATGGAAAATCTTCGTGAATAGGATATGGAAGAATTAAAAGTCTTTTTTCTTTTCCCCCAAACCAGCCCAACTTTTGGAAATAAAAGTTGTATGAATCAGAGATAATCATTTTACCTCGTAAAGAATCTGAGAAGTGAAGCTTCAGAAATGTCAAGTGACCAAACAAATATGTGCAGAAATTAACTTTTTTTATTATATATCATATAATGTAGTAGTAAAGTTTGTTTGAAGTGCATGAATAAAAAGTTAGTGAAATTACAGGAGGAACAATCTATATAGCAATAATAGGTGCATTCCCTGTGCATCTGAAAGAAAAAAAAAAAAGAGTTTTCACTCATTTTGGCCTAAAACTTAGTGTTCAGGTTCCCAGGATTCTGACAACAGAACCCGGATAACGCTGATTAGAACCATAGGGGCTTTACAATAAAAGCTAAAATATTGACCATATGATGGCAAAAAGTCTTATTTTGTGGTTAACTTATTCTCTTCTAGCTACTCTCTGATGAAGTTGGTGGTGCTGTAGAGGAGGACCGCCGCCTCCTGGACGAGGACCGGGACCGCTCAGCGTTGTAGGTGACGTGCTTGTCATAGTTCTCCATCTGAGCCTCAATGAAGTCTCTCTGCTGCTGTCTGATGGTCTGGCTGAGGAGCCCAGGAAGGGCATGGATGCTGCCAATCAAAGTCTCTAATTTGGTTTCCAGGGTAACAATCCTCTTCTCGAAGTCTTCGCTCCTTTCATTTAAGTCGGAAATCATGTCATACATGATATTTTGGGTCTGGAAAACAGGATTGAAAGGAATTTAGGAACACAACTAAGAGGCTTATAGTCTTGCCCTGGAAGCAATCTGCAAAGTCCTAGAGCTTTAGGGTTGGTCTCTTGGTGGTGACCTCTGGTGTAACAGAGGTGTCACCTAATTGAATGGTTATGTTGCAAAGAAAATTCAAGGTTTTTAACATTGAAATTGGTTAAATTGATTAGACATTGATTTGGTTCAGTTTTAGAAAATGTAGTGCAGCTACAGCCTATGATTTTAGGTGGTGTGAAGACAGATGAAAATGTTTCAAATTTATGTGTGTGTTTTAAGGGTTGTCACAAAAGTTAGCACATCAAATGCATTTTGCAACATGTAATAATAAGGCAAGGCCAATTTTTCCAAAAACTGGCAGATTTAATAAAAGTACAGATGACTTGTAATGTAAAAAGATTTTGAGGGTAGAATATGGATGAAGTTTAGGATTGATCCGAAGAAGTGATTTAGTAAATTAAAGCAATAAATTCCTAAATATATTTTGTTGTCTTGTGGTCCAAATTATAGACCACTCTTCAGTAAGTCAAATAGATTTTTAACAGAAAATTTTAGAATAAATAAGTTCTCAAAATAAAAGTTAAGGGAGATACTGAAGTTGCCAGTTCCCCTGTTGGTATGGCTTAATCAGAGCTAAGTATTCATAAGTCTGATTCCTAATTATATTTTCTGAAGTAGCCAAGAGATGGGACCCCAGGGTTGAACACTTCAGAAGGAAGGACAGAGACATTAAACTTGTCTGGTAATCCTTTGTTTTAATCCTCTTTCTTTTTGCTTCCTTTCACCTTACAATATATCTTGTTATCCTGCTTAACAACCTCTTAAAGATGATAAATGAACCTGATTAAGTGGGGGAGCTATTCAGAACACAAGCACCTTGTCTTAGTTCAGCCATGGAGACAGAGTGCCTAAGCTTTATTTTTACTACATACAGCATGTGAATGATATTCATTTGTTCAAAAAATTCTGAATCCTATGGCATGTACAGTCCTGTGGTCATAATAAGAAAGGCACTAAAGAAATAATTAGAAACAGTGTCTTGCCTCATAGATGTACTTTTAAAGTAAAATTGCTTCTCTACATCACATTTCCAAGGGATCTGTTTTATTTATTTATTAAAGCAAAGTTTTCTTTATCATTTAACCTAGGAGTGATGCAAAAGCCCACCTCAAATGAGGGCAACAGTAATCAACAATGTCTTTCTACCTCCCACTCTGTGCCACCCAGCTTAATTGCAAATTTGCTCTCCTACAGTGAGTTAAATACCTTACTTATGTTCAACATACTTATATAGTAAGTGCTACTGATATACATGAAAATAAATATAAATTAGATGCATTATTTAATGATACTAGGCCAAATGTATAATTTTTATAGATTATACTTAAGGCTATAGTAAAGAACACAGCGGATTTGTTAAATGTAAAACAACATACAGATCTTATTGAGAGTTGCCTATTTCAGAGCATTTGTGGTAAAAAGCTGAATATGCATATGCTATTAACTCTTTTAGAATTAGCTCAAGAAGATACAGTGTTTTGATTATTGATTTTGAGAGTGGATTTGACTTGAGGAGGAATAATTAAAAATCAGATAAATTTTTTAAATGGAATAGAAAGACTAGGGAACTATTAACATACTTTTTCAAAAAAAAGTGGACTTTTTTATGGTTCTTTCTACATCTTGTTATGTCAATCATACTTTTTTTTTTAGACAACTTTTATCTTAGGATGCAATTTCTGGGGGTCTTTTTAAAATTTCAATTTTACATTCTTCTGAGTTTGTTTAAAATATATAAAATTTTATTGTTGAGTCCTAGTTAGCCCTGAACCTCATAGTCACATCTGAGATGAAATTCTCCTCTCACAGAAAAGAGGTTATTAGTTTTCACTCATGTTTCTATGATGCCTCTAATTCATTGCAAGTAGGAAAGAATTTAGAATGGGGGTTAAATAATAAATACGGGAAAAGAGCATATTAAATAAAATTTTTAGAAAAGTGCTTTTACATTGGACCTTCAATTCTGGGTGGTTTGCTGGTTTGATGTATTAAATTTGTGGTAGGATCCTCCCAAAGCATTACTAATGGACTGCACAGTGGTTAACAGATGTGACAGTGAGAGCCCAGCACCCTTAGACTTACCTTCGCCAGATCCACCAAGGTATTTGCTTGGTCATTTAGCTTCCTCTGCTCCATTTTTACACTTCTTAATCTAAAAGACAGAATCTGGAGTAAGAAAAGTTCTCTTCTTTCTTTAGCTATCTTATGGCTTCCAAAGAGCATGCACAAAATTGACAAGAGCAAATAACTGCATGGATAATGCCTTGTATTTGGGGGTAAAGTCCATACTGGTTATGTGTCTGGTACAATGAGAAGCATGCTTCCCCAACACCGCAAAAAAGAAAGGAGAGAGAGCAAGAGATGAGATGTCCTTAGGACAACTATTACCAGGTAAGTTGAATTCAGAAAGGCTCATAAGGATTTAACCATATGAGAGAAAGCCAAAACATTCCTTAAAGCCCCAGTATCGTGACAAATAGACATAGGAAGAAATATGCAAAGCAACTGGAATTTCGTCAATGTTGGAGCAATGAGCACCTTCCTATGCCTACGTGACTAGATACAGGTATTAACCCTGTTTAGTCTGAAATGAATTGGGTTAGGTATTCGAACCTGATGAAAACACAGTGATAAGTGAGATTCTTATTAACAAAAATAAAACTTTTATTCAACCAGCAGCAAGATAACTCAAAACACATAATTCTTATTCTTTATTGTATTTCACTTCATGTTTATCTTAAACTGCCACTGAGTTTGAAGGAAGGCCAGACCATTTCCTTGGGAGAACCTCTTAATTTTTATTGTAGATAAAAGTCAGAACAAAGTATCTGATGGATAGACTATTTGTAAGGTTACTTTTTTACTTTAAAATATCACTGTAGGTATCAAGTCAAAAGGCCACTGTTTAAAAACTATCTTTCTGAATAAGACATGACTATTCTTTAACTTATTTATTGTATTATTCTAACAAATACTTATTCAGTGCTTACTATGTCTAAGAAATTAATATTCTTTTCCAAGAGGAAAAGCAGTTTATTGTTCTTTAAGCCAACATTTCAAAGCCTTGCTCCATAAGAGAAATAGGTCATTCTATGCTACTTCATTAAAATGGAGGCAGGAGCATCCACATTAGCCTTATTTTGCTTGATGATCAATTATTTTACAAAGTAGAGTTTTAATGCTCAAGAAAGTATTAGTTTTTGATTTAAGGTACAGGTAATTACATGGAAGGAATAAAAACTCACAGGGCAAGATTTTACTGCCAGGGAGATTTTTGTAGCATGTGTTCATAATGCTCAGTGATTTTGTTCTGAAGCCTGGATACTCAATATGTCAGCAAATCTGCTCTGCAGTGAAGATTTGGTTCCTCTGCCAGCAAGTTTGACTGACACCTACCTCCAACATGGTCTTTTACAATCTAAAACAGTTCAAATTTATAACTTATCATTGAGAGTTTGTTTATTAGGATACTTGGAACAAAGTTCACTGGCTTTTGTGTGTAATAGAGATGGAATAAGTTCCAGTCTAAATTTACAAACATGTACTTAAATCCAATATATTGTTGCAAAACCTTTGTTAAAATTCTTGATGTGTACCTTTTAAAAGAAGCAGAAAAACAAAACCACTTTAAACATCTATGGGTCATTACAGAGAAGCTGGAAAAAGCAGCAATATCAGACGGGGCTCTGTCCTCACTGGCCATAATTTGATCTCCGGTTTCTTCATGTATGAAATGAAGTGTGTTAGATTAGGATGGTGTTCCTGGAGTGCTGGATTTATACCAACAGAGTTATTGTAGACGGCTTTTGGTGAAACTCAAATAAGACATTTAAACAATACTAAAACACAGTTATTCTCTTTAATTCTCTTCCAGGGCTTGATCATGGCAAGACAAATGTCCAAGGCTGGTCCTATGCCGTCTTAATCGCCTGACACCTGCTCAGAGCTTTCTAGCCCATGGCTATAGTCTAATACTAGAATTTCAATTGTTAATTGATGCCTTTACCTCTCTTTGCTTTTTGCTTGTTTGTTTGTTTGTTTTAATGATAGAGATTGTGTGTAATGCTGAAAATTGAACCCAGGGCCTCATGCATGCCAGGTAAGTGCTCTACCACTGAGCTACATCCAGTTCTATGATAAAAGAAAACTTGATATGAATCTTAAGTAATAGTATAGGTATACTGGAGTTTGGGGCTTTAGACCACATGCCTCCAGCAATCTGCCAGTAGAGGAAGTCTTGAACAGAGAAAATCTGCAAATCAGGTGAGTGGTGGCTCGTTAGCTGAAGTGGGCACTTCATCTTAAATCAGTGGAGCCTAATTTACTTCCCTTGGATTACTAAATTATGTCTGACAGTAGAATTTTGCCCATTTTATTTTTTACTAATCTGGAAAGCTGAGATAGAATAGCCCTGTTTGATTGGAATTCATTTAGCTTTCTGAACTTAAATTATCTTGTCTGCTTTTTATGCTGCCTGTAATGTAGGAGAGCAGTTGAAAAAAGGCCTGCTTAAGCTGCAGCTGCCAGAATAAAAGGTAACATGCAGATATGTATTATACTTTTTTCCTCCACAAAAAAAGAGTAAGAAACATGTTGATTTCTTCCTTGTGAACTTCACTTATCACAGGAAAATATCATGATTTTGGATCACATTTCCATAGCAGCAATCAGACTACTAAAATTCACAAATAAAGGATCTGCTGGGTGCATGCAGCCAGTAGAAAATTCTGCAAATGTTGAAAGGAGCGGCTCACACAACTTACTTCCGAGCTCTATTTTCATTTTGTTGAAATAAAAAGACAAAACAAAAGAAAAGAAACTGTAAAATATTCTGGAACAAAATAATACAATGAGGTGTTCAGTCGTGCACAGGGGGCTCGATTCATTAGCTGGAAGATCCTGTTATGATTCTGTAGGATTTAGACATATTGGCCAAAGAGAAACACTATTCAATTGAATCACCATCCTTCTTCACTACCATAGTTAACCACCTGAAAGTGCTTGACTTCCTCTTGAACCAGTGTTCAGAAGGAAGAGAATGCATAAGGTCAACTTGGCCTCTTGCTATTTGTTCAAGTAAGTGATAGAAAACACTTTTGCCTAATATGATAGGGCTGAAAGGACAATGACATTATAATGTAATTTTTTTTCCAAAGCGGGGAGCACATCTTTTTCAAATTGGGGTATTCAGGAGCCCCTCTGTTATGTAAATCACATACACTGGATTTCTTGGCTCCGAGACAAGTCCAAGATGATTGATGGGTCCGTAGTCAAGGTAGAAGAATGAAAAATTTAAAGCTGCTACCAGAAAAAGGGTTAAAAGATGAAGAGAACATTTCATAGCACTAAGTGAAAAATCAAAAAGAGCTACCGAAGAGTTACTAAAACAAGGGGAGGAACTGGGAGAGTTCAACATCCATCAGAGACAAGAGTGGTCATATACTGAGGTAGAGAGGCCGTAAAGTTGGAAAAGAGAAAGAGTTGAGCTAGAGGGGAACAAACAGAAGGGAAAAGAGCTTCTAAAAAAGCTCTCAGGGCAACTCAGAAACTAGGAGAGGCCAGGAGAGCTCCATCAAATGAATTTAATTTTTTTCTTCAAGATCTGATTTCACCCGGTGCTGACTGATGAGGCTGCAGGTCTCACTGGATCTGGGCATCGGGCAGTGAAGGCCATGCCCTGGGGAATCGAGCCCTGTGTGCTTTCCTTTATGACTTTACTTCCCAACTTCTAATACGAAATTAAAATGAAAGGTGATTATTAATGATTAGAATAAGGTAGCCAAACCCAACCCATTTTTCCCAAAGTATAAGTGTTCCCCATGTCAAAGGAAACCCAATAACCACCAAACTAATCTGTACATATTTGAATTGATTGAAGCTTATCTCTAGAACAGAGAATGAGAAGTGCCTGCAGAAGCAGAATCATGGGCTTCCTGTGTCACTCTACCCAGAGTATCTTGCTAAAGGGCTCCGATAAGCTTCCTCACAGAAAGCATCCTTAAGATCAAGGAGACGTGCTACTCCCTAAAAAACTTTTAGAAAATATTTTATTATAAAAATTTTTCGAACTTACACAAAGTTGAAAAAGAATTTTACGATCAATATCCCTACATTCTACCAAGTGTTTCGGTGTGAATGTCCTCAAAATTCAAAGCCAAATAACATTTGGTAGGTTACACAATAGAATGGAACACACAATCCTGGAGGAAAAGGGATATGCGTTCACTTGACACATAGACCAACCACACATATCTTCTCATACATACAAAGATAAGTTTTCTTTTTAATCTACTCAAATAAAATAGGTTAGTATCAAATTCTTAAGTAGTACAAAGAAATCCCATGTTATTCCATGGGTAGAGTTCTGTATGAATGCTGGAGTTACTGTGTTGTATGGCTTTGGGCAGACATGACTAACAGTTGTGCTGGGCAAGTCCCTTGGGGAAGAGGTCTGTCCTTAGGAAGACAGAGGAGGGAGCTCAGCATCTCTTGGGGGTTCCATCTCTTATGTCTAGACTTCAAGGAGTCAAGATGTCTAGGCATGCCCTGCTAAGTGGTGGTCCTAGCTTAGTAGGTAACTGAACCGCATGGAGCCCTCTTGTGAGCCAGCTCTAACGTAATGTTCTTCTCTGTGTTTCCCCCTGACTTTGTCTTAAAATTCTAGCCTTGTTTTTTCCTTACAATAGGGGAAAAGCATAGTTTTGTGTCTAGTCAAGTCACACAGCTGAAGGAGAAATATCATCCTCTTTTAGAAAGTGTGTTGGTGGCAGTTAGGGAAGGAGCATGAGTGAGTAGCTGTGAATAGTAATGAGAACCAGCTACGCTACCATATGTGCAGTTCCCTCTGCTTCAAATCTCAGATGAGCACTTTGGCTTTATGTTCATTAACGAAGGCAGAAACTTTCACGCAAGTACACACATGTGCATAACACAGGCATAATCTCTCTCTATTTTTTAAGGATCACTATTTAAGCAGGGCAGTTGGATGGACAGGTGAAAGGGTGGGAGATGAAAGCTTAGTGATTCTCCAGAGAATTAATCAACTAAATATGTATGAATTAACTAAATATGTAAAATAAAAACGCCAGCTTCAGAGCTTTCTTGTCTGTCTCTCATGGTATATGTAGCCAAAAGGCCTAGTATTTACTGTTCTTTCCATGATTACCCTGGTAGGTTTCATGAGGAAGTCACTTTTCTCAGCCACAAGCATGACCCTGTGTGTGCTTCCCTGTGCAGAAATGGCATTAAGTTAACAGCAAGTCTGCAAGGCGCCAGAGTTGGGCCCCATTGAGTCATACTTACGGTGGAGATGCTGTCAGCCTGGAGGAGAGAGACCCTGGGTTTCCAAATTAACATCAAATCTTACGAGGTACAGAGTTTTGCCTTCAAAGTCTATCACAGCTACATGATATAGTAGTGAAATGGCATGAAGGACTTAAAGTGAATAATGGTAATCCTGAATAAAGTCAGAATGATGATACAGAACCATAGAAGCCATCGGAACTCTAAAGTCTATAATGAACATGTAGCATATAAATAACTCCCAAATTTCTAATTACAAATGCATTAAATATTCAAGTATGAAGACAATTATCTACACTGTAGTGATATAAAGAGCTTTGACAATATGTTAAAAATCCACATAGATCATATGTCTATTGCAGTAGACATAAGCTAAATATCCTAGAGCAAATTATATGAATAACTTTATAAAACAAACACATTTTAACAGAAATTATTGATTCTAAAGAGAAAAACTGGGAAGACATTTTAATAAGTGACTATTCTACAAATAAATGATTTTTAATCATAAAAAGAACTAAAACATTTTTCCTAGGATTTCAGTGATTAAACTATTAAAATGCCAGCTGATGTCATTTGGGAAGAAACCCAACAATGTTTTCTTTTATCTTCCTTCATGAAAAAAGAACAACTAAGTGCAAGAAGCAAGCCAAAGATTTTTTTAAAAGGCTGAAAATGAAAAGTGGTACTTACTGATGAATAGCTTGCAAGAATTTTCGTTGATGTTTTCTTACTTTTGCATGATCTATCTTTTTTACTAGCTTTGTATTTTTGTAAATGAGCCATGTTTCCCTGAGTACATTGGCAGCTGCGTTTTTCACCTGTTTAGAAAACAAACAACAAAGAAGCAATTGATAAATTCCAGAGCAGAATCTTTTGCAACTTTGCTGAAGGTCATATTCTTCCTCCTGAGGATCATGGTAAGCTGTAGCTCTAATTTAGTAATTAGTACTCACAAGACTACTTTTCTTGAATATGTGCCTTTTTAGAAGCATCTGTGTCAGGGAATAATAGTACTTTAATATGAAGATACTACTGATCTTTTTCTGTACTAAAGTCTGTCTTGCTCTATCAGGAAACTTTTATTCAGCTCCCTTTTTTTTTTTTTTTAAAAAATCCGGAGGTGCTGATTTTCCCACCCTGTATTATAATTGTTCTTTCCATGTTCTTCATTTAAAATGTCAGAAGGCCAAGGTTAATCCTGCCCTTTGCAAGCTCACTTGGTATTTCTGGCTGCGTACTTTGGTAAGGGCACGTTTCCACTGCTGAAATGTCTGAGTAGACTTGGAGTTTTTAGCCTCTCAGAGTGACTGAGCAGTTTGTAAACTTGTTAGCACATTTCAGTGAATTGACAAAGACCCTATGCCATCCTGATTGTGTTTGAAATTTAAGTATACTGCATTCCTTTACACAAATGTAAAGGATGCCCATTACAGTAACTGTGGAGACTGCAGTGGATGAATAGTGTATCCATTCACTTGCTTTCTTGATTAAAATCTTCGAAAAATCCTGGAAGTTGATAAAATGCTTGGTCAGGATGGACTTTGTCTTCTTTCTTGCTCATACTGTAGGCTCTGGTAACCTAGAGCTTCCACTTGGGCTTATTGCTAATTAGTTATTCTACAAGTTGTTCCATTTAATTATTTTGAGTGATAAAGTATATTTCACAGAGAAGCCACAGGCCAGTGGGGTTTGAGGGGGTGGAAGGAAACCTTCAAACCTTCTAAGAAAGGCAATGGGAAGTACTGGAAATAGGACATGAAATTGAAAAATGGATCCTAAATTCTGGAGTTTGCACTAACCATGTCAGGTTGTGGTAACTAGGGACTCTCTTGAGGACTTTAACATGAGAAAGCTAGAAATAATGGTTACTAAAGTCCTTTCATTCCTTTGTTTTACAATAAGAAAGAATCTTAAAATTACACTAAACCTATGCAACCAACTTTATATACATTTTTACTTTTGCAAGGAAAGCATTAGGTTTGATGACTAACTGTATTAATAAGTTTTCATTTTGAGTGGCATGCTAAAACCCATTTTAGGAAGATGACTGCTTTCTTTCCAGTAAAACTCCTTTTAGGAGTGACTCTGGTTCATAATGCACTTCCTCTGAATATCCATTAGACTGTGCATGGAACACTTCCTCATTCCAACAGAAAAATGATGGAAACATACTGAGCACCAGCAGTGCATAAAAGTAACAGCACCACTCTGCACTCTAAGGTTAAAAGGACTGTGAGTAAATTCTTGTTTTCATCTTAGTGCTATGGAAACACCTTCCTCAGCGTGGGAGCTGCCTGCCTGACAGCTCTTAGATCTGATGGCTTGTACTCATCAAAGGTAAGGGATGGGTGCAGCATAAGGTTTGAGGACCTTGATGTACACAGCAAGAGGTGGGAAGAAACTGGACAGCAGTCCCTGGGTGGCGACAGCTTTTCCCTGCTGAGAAACAGAAGTTCCCAATTCTTTGAGTGGCTGTAGAAGGCTGGAAGATTGGCAAGGACCCTTGATGGATGCTTCCTCCCTGATTTTACCAGTTGGAAGCACAGAGAGGGAGCCTAGGTCTCAGACTGGTCAGGCAGCTGGAAAACCAGGCAAAACACCTGGGTTAAAACACAGCAACTGAACATAGAGTGGATTTTGGTTGGATACCCATCTATAAATAACAAATCTCAAATTACACCAAAAAAAGTAGAATACAGGAAATAATTAGAATCAGGGTTGAAATCAATGAAATTGAAACAAAGGAAACAATTCAAAAAATTGACAAACCCTTAGCCACTCTAACGAAAAGGAGAGAAAATCCAAATTACTAAAATTTGTGATGAAAAAGGGAATGTTATGACAGACAGACCCTGCTGAAATACAGAGGATAATTAGAAACTATTTTGAAAATTTATATTTCTAAAGTCTTTTAAAAAGGTAATTCATTGCTTATCTCTGATGCATTTTAAATAATTGATTCTTTCTCTTGGGATGGTGGGGAATAGCTGAAAGGAATCTTGATCTCAGACCTAGGTGGGCGATGCCCTCAAGCCTCATATGCAGGATTTGTATTCACTTACACACTCCTCAGTGACTGACAGGCTTAAAAGAAAATGACTCCTCATCCGAGAAATCACGTCCCTACAGCTCCTTTTAAAAACTTTGAAAGATGTGAATTTACTTTGAAATATCCCTTTTCTAACCCCCTAATAGGTTTTCAAATGCAGGAATGAAGCATCATGTTTAACTGCTACTTTTCAACAGAAAAGCCACAAAATGATGTGTGCCAGAATCAAAACAAACAAAACCACTCTGCCTGTTCCTAAGATGTGTTCCTAATGGTAGGTCTCCTTGTCTCAGAGTTGAAAGGAACAAACAGGGGAGAGTGAGAAGACAGGGTTGAAAGCATCTCTGAGCTTTACAGGTTTGAACAATGGGGAGTTGCTATACAAAAGCATTATGGAAACTTCCAGGAAAACCTGAGAGAAAAGTAGGTCCCCACATTCTGCATGTTTTAGATGAGAAGGAAGTTGACTTTGAGGGAAAGTTTCCTCTTCCTCAATTAAGAACCTACCATAAAATCATCTAATTACGTGATCCTGGAGCTTTTGTAAACTCTCAGAGGCAGGGGTCAGTTGGTCTGAGTACAGTGCTTTGGGCAGAGCTGGCATTGTAGGCCAGAGGATCTTTAGCATAAGAAGAGTAGACAATTTTAGAGAAGACATCTAGGCTTGAAATGAGACATAGAATTTTCACTTATGAACTGCACAAGGGTATTGAACCCTTATCGTCTGACAGATACCATGACAATTGGTATGAGGGGATTCACAGAGATAAAAAAAAAAAAAAAAAAGTATAGTATATAGAAAGCAGATCAGTGGGGCAGGGTGGGGGGAGGACAAGAAAAGGCAGAAATTGCAGAATGGAATCACATTTATGAATGTAATAGTGAATTTCACCTTTATATCATGAAGCATTGACTTTCAAAAAACTATAAACAGAAGAAAAACTAGAAGAGTAGAGGAAGAAGAGCAGGGAGAGGGAAAGTGGAAGCACTGGGAATCATAATGGAGCAAATTATATTCCATGTGTATATGATTATGTCAGAATGAACCCCACTATTATGTATAACTATGATGCAGTAATGGAAACACTAAAATTCAGTGCAGGGGCAGTTTTAACAGTGCTTACCATGCTATATCTTTATCAAGAGAAAATCTCAATTCTAAAATTAATGGGGCTAAACCTATGTGAAATGAACTGAATTCACATTTTTCAAAAAACAAAGTGAGGTTAAGGATCTTTGTTAATAGGAACCTGTCTTCTGACTGACTGTCCTGTAAATATAAGAATGTTTACTCTGCCTCTTTAGTGCTCAACTCTAAATAAAATCTTTTACCAGAAAGTTTCTAATTTGAGAAAAGAAAGGCTTTAAAAGAAATGATACTGTTCAGAACAGTATGTATCCAGATGCCTTAAAACAACTCTCATAAAGACCATGAAATATGGTATTGTTGCCTCACAGATAATTAAAATAAAACTATTCCAGTACTTTATAAACCACCAAAGCACTTAGAGTAGGGAGCCTTTTAACTGAAACTTTGACACAAACCTATTTCATATAGGTAATTGTATTATTCCTTGCTTTTCACTATTTAGAGTCTTCTATTTCTTTGTTTTTATTTCTCCTGCCTCTCTCCTCAGAGGCCTTTTTCATATAAGAGTGCACTCTTTGCAAGTTGGAAGGGAGTGCATTGGGGTACCACCCGCCCCCTGCTATTTGCTCCCTCCTCTCTCTCTATTCTCCTTTGGAGCAGGTACCTGGGGCCCGTTCCCTCTGGAACAGGCAGAGCCAAAGGATCTGCTCCTTGCTTTTTCAACTCATTGGGCTGCCTAACCAAGGACAGTGTAAAAGCTGCATAGAATAAGACACCCGGGGAACAATAGGATGTAACTATAATAAGTGTTCTTATTGTGGGTCTTATTAATACTTCTTAAGAGGATTGGAAATGCCTGCAGAGGATATTAAAATGTGCAATTATCTTGCTGCTATGGTCATCCAGCAAATTTAAAAATTATATCAGCATTCTCGAGCTTGCTTTCAAGTTTCTTTCCAATAAAAGGTATCCTAACAGGACTAAATCCAAGATTTCCTCTTGGTTCATATGTGAATGAGTAGTAGTAATAATGTATTTCCTAAAGATATAGCATGGTGAGCACTGGACCTGTAAAGTTATAAACTCTACTCAGTAGCTTGTCCTGTCTTTCTAAATAAGGTGATAAATTTTGGAATTATACTTCATGTGAAATCTTTAGATTAATCTGGGTACATGTACCTCTTGGCCATTTTTGAATTACAAAGTGTCATGTAAATTTTCAGAAGTACACAGAACAATCTCCCTTAATGCACAATGAATAGTGTGTTTCACCTTCAAATGTAGTCTTTTATGTGGTTAATGTCAGAGAGAGAAATAATTTCTGTATAAAATTGCTCCCTTGAAAATTTGTATATGGTGAATAATTTTTCATGGAAATTGTTCAATTTGGTAAGGACACACACAGGAAGGCTTGAAAAGTTACATTTGTTCCTGGAAGGGTAACTATTATTTTAATATACAGATTTTTCTTTATAGCATTACATTCAGATTTTAGAGTATCTATTACCATTAGCCCTGTTCACCAATGAAAAAATATTATTTCTCCTACATATTGTTTTAGGGAATGTCTTTGTAAACTATATGTGGTTTGTGAGTCCTTATTTACTCTTGGATATTCCTCAGAAATCATAAATTATCATTTCAGTATTAGAATTTTTAATTCAAAAAGATAAAATTATGAAGAGGACTGTAAAAGGGCTGTTATTTTCATATATTGTGTTGTGTGTCATAGTGGAATGAGTATCATAAACCAGAAATTTATATTTTATTCTAGTGCTATTTCAACATTTATACTTAGATCAATTTTTATAGACAAGATGTCACTGTCAGCAAGCCTGCTTGCTGGAGAGACTTGAAATGCTGCTCTACTCTTAAGTAGTAATGAGATGCCAGGGGTAGTGGCACATGCTTCTAATCCCAGCAGCTCAAGAGGCTAAGGCAGGAGGATCACAAGTTCAAAGCCAGCCTCAGCAACATAGTGAGGCCCTAAGCAACTCAGTGAGATCCTGTTTCTAAATAAAATATAAAAAGGGCTGGGGATGTGGTTAAGTGCCCCTGGGTTCAATCCCAGTTTTTTAAAAAAAAAAAAAAGTAATGAGATAACAGAAGAAATAAAGAATGTGAGATTTAAAGTAAGAATAGTACCTCTTGCTGAAAAAGCTTTCTACAGGCAATCTGACTCTTCATGCAACATTACAGAAGTTTAAAGTACACCAGAACTTACAACAAAAACAGTATGTTCATTAAAAACTAAAGGAAGGTCAGTCATTTAGATCCTGGATCCATAATCCTCCAGAGGGGGCCCATGAGCAACATAAACAAAAGCCCAATTGCATCTAAGTGGTCAAAGTTTAAAATATAGAAATAGCTTAAAATTCTGATCCTAGAAAATAATATCTTAGCTCTTTATCTTTGGCAGTAAACATACAACCCAAACCATATTATGTACACAGTATATTTTTGATGAGTGAATACATAGTATTACAAAGAGGAGATAAATTATAATAATTTGTTCAGAAATTTTGTCCCAGTCTATTCTTTGAAGATGTCAGAACCTTAGGGAATGTCAGAGGTGAGGGGCAATGCTACTATTTGATGTCAGATGTACTGATAGATAAAATGCATCTTTACGATAACAATTTTATGGAGTATACAAGGTACTTCAATGTTCTTTGGATATGGAAAAACTTGACTCTTATACAACATGTAGTACAGAACCCCATGGACCAAGCACATGATAAAATCTGGATTGGATGTGGACTAATAATCTTTTTTTTTTGGCACCAAGGATTGAACTCAGGGGTACTCAACCACTGAGCCACATCTCTATTTTGTGTTTTAGAGACAGGGTCTCACTGAGTTGCTTAGCGCCTTGCCATTGCTGAGAATGGCTTTGAATTCACTATTCTCCTGTCTCAGCTTCCCAAAGTGCTGGGATTACAGGTGTGCACCACAGCACCCAGCTTGGACTAAAAATGTTTTATGTCTATATTTACATTTCTTGGTAGATCCTTGAAAATGAAACCCAGTTCTCTATTCAGCTCCTCATTTACCTCTCTCCTTCCAGACACACATTTAGAAATGTTCATGAATTTTGAGAACAGAATCAGGAGTTGGGTGGGGATACATTCCAATGTGGTCAGTCTAGGCTGAAACTACAGCAGCTGCAGTAAAGAGGCTTTGATTGTTTGGTACAAAGGTAAGATGTGTCATTAGCCAAGCAATTGGAATTCATGTTTCCCCCACAAATGTAATCTGTATAAATAACTATTTGCATGAAAATGACTGCTCTATTAGAAAATACTTACCAAACTAAACAAGACCACTCTTTAAAAATCAATCCTCCTGCCTCAGCCTCCCCAGTAGCTGGGACTTCAGTTTCATATGCCCAGCTAAACAAAGATCCCTTTTATGTGCACAACTAAAATCAAGCATGAGTGAAAACTCTGAAAGTTGGAACTGCGTTTGGAAATGCTATTGATTCTTTTATGGGTAAAGTTACAAAATGACAGTGCATTTTGTTATTTCAACCATGGCCCAGTTGTTTTCCACTTTGGGCAGTGATGATTGCTATAAAATAATTTTCAGTTATTTTTGACTTTGGTGCTTTGATGCTTCATGTGACTATCAAAAAAGGCCAAGAACTAAAGTATCCCCCCACAAGGCTTTCTAACTTGGTACAATCACTGAGATAGTAATAACACCTCTCTCACAAGTCTGTTGTGCGGAGGAAAGAAATTTGCACACATGACACACCTGGAGCAGTGCCTGGCAAGAGTGGGTTGGTCACTGTTTTCCTCTACCCTGAGTAAATGCTAGGCCATTTCCAACATCTCTTTGATGGCCTTTAAGTCATGCAGAGGTTCTGAATCTGTCTGCACCTCGGCCTTCTAAAAAAGTTAGGGGTTATTTCTTATGTCTTTGCCATACCTGTCTTTAGAACAGTGACTTGCTCATAGCAGCCTTGTTCCATTTCATTTAGTTATCCTTCCATAAAGTTCCTATTTTACATGAACAGTCTGATGTTCTCTTCCCAAATATTGGTTGCTTCTTACATCTTGCACTTCAGTATTATGTGTTTGAATCTGATTTATTTTTATCCATATGCTAAACTGATCCAATTATTTCCTAATTGACTGAAAGTTAGGAATAGTTTATTCTAAAGTGTAAACAAACGGAATAGATTCCAGAAATGCCCCAACTTTCAAACCATGTCATTTCAACTTCAGATGTCAAAAGCCATATTTCCCAACACCAAATCAGTACAGTAATATTCCCTTGAAGGATAGGTGGGTGATAACTTACTCTTTTCGTCAGCTGAGTATCCATCATGAAATTGTGCACATGCTTTTCTGCTTTGGTAAGTTCTAGCTTTCTTGCCACTACAGCTACCACCAGGGCTGTGCAACCTGCACCCTGAAAACAAAGAGAGAAGAAAACCCAGAAGAGTTACTACAGCCTTAGCCACAGTGGAAAATGTTCTGTACCAAATGTATTAAGTTCCTCAGTATATTCTTTGGTGTCTTCTGTAACTATCAGAGGAAAGTATGTGGTCAATGAATGGAAATGAAAAGCCTTTAAGTGAAGGTTTAAAAACCCAGTTCACCTACTACCAGATGACATTAATGGCCAAAAAGGAAACTTGCTTAATTTTCAGATGTCTTTAAAAAATATAGTAAATCCATTATATACTTAATAAATAAATGCATGGAGTAGAAATAGATTTTTCCTTAAAGAACAACACTCCATAATCATCTCCCAAGATGAGACCTGCAGGCTTGAGGCCAATCAACTGCAGTACAACAGGAAGGAGAGACAGGGATGATCTCAGCATGCACATAACTTCAGACTGCCCATGTGTCAGTGATCTGAACCTGGACAATGGAGATACATGGAATGCTGGAGGAAAGGGATAACCGTCCTAATATTTTGGAGGTTTAACTAGTATCAGAAATGGCATGGTTCGCCTTCACTTGGGAAAAAAATCACCAGTGTTCCTTTTTGAATTTTAGGCCATTTCACTGATCTCTTGAAAGAGGCATGATACTGAATGGTACCCCACAGGTTCTACATCTTGACCATGGAAAGGCAGGACAACTTGAGGAGCTAGGGGTCAGAGGTAAGATCATGCTGACACATCCATCTGACCATTCCTGACCCAGCAAACATACTGGAAGAGGCCAACTGAGGAGCTACTTCAGAGACCTGGGACGGGGAAGTCATCCCTCCATACAGAATCTTGAGAGGACAACAGAGCAGTAGGGAAAGCCAAGCTAGTCTCCGTGGACAAAGAATAAAGGGCACAGGGGAGAGGCAAATTAGTAGGAAGTTATAATACTTATGGATCTTTCAATAAACTTGAATCTCTCTTAACTAGTTTTTAATAGCATTCCCTTTATGTTGGCCAAAGGGTAGACATTCAGGGAAGAGTCTCAAATTCCCAATGGTAACCTGGCTTTCCCAATTCCATTATGCTTTAAAAAAAATCACTAGTTCACATATCAACTCTGGGCCTTCAAAAAGCAGTGGTCAACATTCTAAATATCCAATATGGAGAAATGGTTACATAACGTACAGCCTACCCATAAACACAGTGATGACTATGTTGAATTTTTACTTCTAAAACATCTAAATATAATGTCTAATAGGCAAGTTTGAAAATCATACATATGATATGCTCCTGGTTTTGTTTTTTAAAGACAGAAAAAACTGGAAAGAAGCCCACCTGTGAAGAGGTTATCCCTAAGTAGCTGTAATACTAGCAACTTATTTTGTTCTTCTCTGGAGCTCAATCTTTTATAATCAACACATTATTTATGTAAGAACATAATTATACATTTAAAAAGTGACAATGATTTATGCTTTATGAAAATTCCTAACTTAACCATCACCTATCTTTGTTAACCTTACAAATTAAACCTAGGAAAATTATATTTCTTCATGAATCATACTTTACATATAGTTTTATTGTATAATAAGTTACATGATATTTTCATTTTTATTTGACTATCCCTTTCCATCTTGTTGTAGGAAGAGATCCATATCCTTAGAAATGATCTGTTTAACCTTGTGATTTTACAGATGAGACAACTAAAGCAGAGTTAATAGTTATCTGCCTTGATATTTCTTACCATCTCATGACATTTATAATCCCATATTTTCTTATTTATGGTAAAATTTCCTTGTGAGGCACTGTATTTCAAACAAGATTCAAATTTACTCTATTTTATCTGATGAAATCTTAAAGCATAAATGTTTAAACATTGAGAAATAGGTTAATTAATTAACTGTTGCAACTTTTAAATTAGTTGTTCTCAACCTTGACTGTGAACTAGAGTCAGAGTGTAAGAATCCTATTGCTGAGAGTGTGTGCACAGTGAATAAATCTTAATCTTCAGGGATAAAACCCAGCACTTGTATTTTTTAAGCGATTCCAACATAGAGTAGCTGCTTTATGAAGGGAATACAACTTTCCATAAACCACTTAGTATTAAAAGAAGAGAATAAAAGTTGTTATTGGGTATTTCACTTATGAAGAGATTCAAAATGATAAACAAGGAAATAGTTATCCTAATATTTTGTGCTCTGGGCTGACAATAAAAGTGAGGTGATTTTTAAACATCTACCACAAAATCTAGTCATGGTGGACTAAATCAATGGCCACTACGCTCACCTGCTGTGGAGGGTAGCATTTCTTTGACAAATGCATGATTATCACCTGTTGCAGGTATGTTCCCAGAGGTTTCTTAGTGAATTCTGAGATTTAGCTCAGCAGACTGTAAAAATCGGAGGGGGCTCCTAACTGCTAGAGAGGGCAGTTGGTGCAAGAGGTTGAAATATTGTTCTCCCCTGGCAGGTATTCACTGCTGAGATCCTTCTGGAAAGAAATCAAAATCCTAACAGGAGTGGAAAATCACTAGTATCAAGAATTTGATTTTGTGTTTATTCTTGGGCTCTGTTCTTCCCTTGCTGAGTCTTCTCTCACCCACCAAATGACTTATGCATTAAAAAGATTACCTTTGGTGTAACCTGGAGACAAAAGTGAATCCAACAATTTAGTAATTGTTAAAACTACTGCCTACATACTTCACTCCATTATCCTAACTGTACCCCTTTAAAAGTTGTACCTCCAGAGACACTTAGAAACCTCTTTTTTCAAATGCAAAGCCCTGCACTCCTTATAGGTTCTTAATATAAGACGATTTGATATGTATAGAATTATGTCTCAAAAAAGGAACCTTTAGAGTTATGCAAAATGAAACTGGCTTACTTCCAAAAGCTTTCTAGGTTCAAGGTAAATTCCTGCCAACACATTAGTGGTTATAGTAATTTCAGTAATGGCATAATGTTATTGTCCACTCAGCGTCTATTTCCAGGATCATTCTGTTTTATAAAGTGAATAAGAATGAAAGTAAGCAGGCTTTTACAACATTTTCTCCCAAGCTTGTCACCACCACAATCCATGTGGAAACAGTTGGGACTAACATATGTTACTCTTTGGAATGAAGAGCCCTGTATGCCTTTAGTAAGATGAGTCATATTCCTTTCACCAAAGTTAGAAAATATATCCTGGCAACTTTTCTTAAGGGAGACCAAAGAAAATCACTAACCTGCCACTTTAAGATGCTTGGGCACCTAAAAACCAAGTGAAGAAAAGTGTTTATGTAGCCAGTAGAAGTTAAAAGAAGGGGGGCGGGGGCGATACCTTGCTTTAGAAAAGGTAATTCCTGACAAGTATTGCTACCGTTCATGACCCTAAGTGAGGTCAAACTGAACAAGACAGATGACAGCGTAAGTTCTGGTTCAACCCCAATACCTGGAGAGTCCCAGATTCTGCCAAATTAAGATGTCTGTTTCTCTACTGTAAGAGCACACAAACTGCAAGCCATACTAATGGCTAGAATGTAAAAGTAATGGCCTATTTATCCTCAAGATAAATAAATCACCTAATGTTTGAAAAAATCCAATGGTGACGTATTTTTACTTTAACTCACTTAGTTCTATGGATCCTGCAAATACTTCCAAGAATTATTTTGAAAGACGACTTCTTCTTCCCTATGCTGGGGAAAGATTTGGATTATTTCCTTGTAAAAATTCAAAGAATAAGAAAATTTATAATTTTTAAATTTCAGAATTCTAACTACCAGAAAGAATGGCTCTGATAAAAAACAGTTTTCAAAATATTCATCGTAAATTATCCTCCCATTGGTTGTATAACAGCTCCTAAAAGTTCAAATTGTAGTTCAATAGTCAACTCATTTGACTAAATAGACTGAGAGAATTAAAATTTATCAAAGTATTTAAGTATAAAGCATAATATTTAAGAATTAATAAAACAGCTTTAAGATTAATTTTTATGTATCAGTTCATCCTCCAAAAGGGAGGTAAAATGAGTAATTGAGAACACTGCCTATTTTTCTGTCCCTGGGGTTGACTGACTCAATATCCTAGAAACATAAATACATTTTTATTGCACCTGCTTGACATAAATAATTATACTTTCATAAAAAAAGGTAAAATAATCAACTGGCAAATAGAATTCTATAAAACACTCAGCTTTAATATTACCTCCCATTGGAATTCTGCAAGGTTTCTTTAGGTCATGAAAACAATTCCCTCTATCAAAAATGTCCTTCCTTGAGTTCCTTCAAATAAAAACTGCTATTTGCTGCAGGAGGGCAGAGGTCAATTTCAAATGCCCTCATCTCAAGGAAGAGGGGAGAAAGTGTGTGGTGTTTGACTTAAGGTCAGGGACCTAAGAATCCCAGGTCTCCATGATGTTGATTTGCTGGTTCAGCTCATTCTTGCACTTTGGGGGCTGGAAAGAAGGAAGTACTGCATAAAACTGGTCATCAACAATGAGTCATCCTTGGTTTAAATTTCATTGGAAATGGTGCCAATGTGACTGCAGGTACTTTAGAGACTGGAAGGGCAGCTCTGCTAACTAAAAGTGCTGATGGTTTAGAAAAAGGAGATGAAACTGTGGAGTCATTGAGCTGAGTGAACACTGGATCACAACCATTTGGAGCTATACTTGCCTGAACCTGGAAGAAAGCAGCTGTCGTATTTCCTCTGAAAGAAGGTCCCAATAAGTCATAGGTGGGGGATTTAGTCTTCTACCCATCCATCCCACCTGCAGTGCTGCACAAAATAGAAAACTAGTCTAAGAGTTTAAAGATATATTCTCCTCTGTGGGTCTTTATTTGAGGAGATTCAATGAAAGCACCAGGAAGAACCCCAACGCAAACAAACCAAATATAAAACCTCTTTAAAATTATTAGATATTAAACACCCTATGTAAAATGACACAACATGGAAAAAAATGATCCTGGCATATTTTGCTCATTCACATATGTGTGTTTTTAGGACTTGTGTGTCTAGTGGCAGGGGGCGAAACCTTCAATTTACTGCCATTTCTCCTTATGATTCCTAGCTAACTCATTGCTGTATTCTGGACTAATGGTACAGCGCAACTAACCCTCAAGAGGAAAGCTACTTAAACAACAACTGACTGAGTCTCTACAATAGGAAGTCAAGATTCCTCAACAAGGACTGCTTTGATGGCGATGAAATTATCATCAAATGTTTTTAAGAAAGACAAGGTGGTGTAAAGGCTTCTATCTGGAACTGACTTTTTTTTCTTCCTAATAAAAAATTTTAAATTTGTGATTTTCAAATTGTCATAAACTGAAAAGCCTTTATACTTTGCTTTTGTTTATACAGAATTACTAGTGGGAGAGAAGAAATGTGTTTGAACTGCCATCACTTTTGCTGTTTTGGCGAAGTCTAGGGGTTTGTAGATCATCAGATAATAACCTGCATCCCCAGGAACAGAGCTTACTCCATGTTTAAAAATGCTTATGCCAAAAAATTCAGTAATTCATACTAGAAAGAACCAACAAAAGTTGCCATAATTTACAGAAATAAAAAACAAAAGTTACACATGAATTACTTGCATTCTATAATAAAGTAAGATGTCCTTACCAAGGAGGTTCCACTCCTGAAATAAATATCCATGTTCATAAGAAAGAGAAGATACATAGCTTTCAGGATGTGTTATATCTGTATAGATATGAAATGGCAGATTGGGTAGATGCTAATACTTTCTCTATTGTAAAACTGGAAATCCTAAGAAACTAGTACATATAACCTAGCAATGTTATTTGTCTACTGCCTTCAACCAAAACAAGGAGGCCATTTAGAATTCATCCCACTGATTGTGACACCCCCCACAACAGGAAATTCTCAGATCCTCAGTCCTTCCTCATACAGAGGAAGGGTCAAAGAATATGTAATTACAACCTTTATTGTTTTCTCTTGAAAGGTAACAAGTGATTTTTTTTTTCCTATTGGGCAATTCCATGCATGTCTTTTTTCAAATAATATCCAGGAGAAAGGAAGAGATCTCTGTCTCTTAAGCTCCAATTCCTAAGTACATCCTGAAAAAAGGAAATTTCTACTTATTTCTATTTGTTTGATCTATTACATTTAAATTATTATTTTTTGCAGTGCTGGGGGTTGAACCCAGGGCTTTGCACATGCTAGGTAAGCACTCTACCACTGAGCTTCACTCCCAGCCCCAACATTTGAATTCTTATTACACTGTTTGAATAACCAAGATCCTCCTATTTTAGTAGTTTCAAATCACCTATGTCTAACATTGTAAACATAAACATTATAAGAAAACTTGTGTGATTATCTTGGATTCTTGGATTCACAATTTCAGACAAGGAGAGGCTATTTTTTGGTAATGCAATTTTTTTCTCCAAGAAATTTTATAGAAAACCATCTTTCACGGTTTAACAATATATTTCACAATATATTTCTGCCCAGGACACTGCAGGTTAATGTCCTTGGCTCAAAAATATGGCCCATGACACAAATTTAGCTATTTAAAAACTTTTACAAGCCGGGCGCGGTGGCTCAAACCTGTAATCCCAGCACTCAGGGAGGCTGAGACAGGAGAATCGCGAGTTCAAAGCCAGCCTCAGCAACGGCGAGGCACTAAGCAACTCAGTGAGACCCTGTCTCTACATAAAAAACACAAAATAGGGCTGGGGATGTGGCTCAGTGGTCGAGTGCCCCTGAGTTCAATCCCCGGTACCAAAAAAAAAAAAAAAAAAAAAGATAAAAACTTTTACAGTCTAATTTTGAATTTTAACCAATGAAATGTGAAGATCTAAGATGATGACATGCAATTATTCATCAGTTTCAATTAGCTTTCTGAAGAAAACAGGCATTGCCAATTTCCTTTTCTGTACATTTTTGAAATTGGAAATCTTACAGATGTCAGTATTTAGATCAACTCTACTTCAAACCAAAAACCACATAAATAAATAAATAA